>JADFUC010000804.1:0-149184 GCA_019722365.1 Lithospermum erythrorhizon | reverse complement strand
CCAGTTACGTATTGCTTCCAAAACAAAGTCCATCGTAATATGCTCCCAAGTCCACTCGAATAGAAGGGGCCGCAATAGCCCCGCGGATGTCGGTGTTCTATCTCTACCTCGGCCGATGCTCTACATTTTGATACAAATTCAGCAATTTCCCTCTATGTCGGGCTACTCAATACACTGCTTTTAAGTCTCTATACATCTTTGTACCACCAGGATGCATACTGTATGGAGCATTATGAGCCTCATCCAAAATCTCCTTTTTCAACTCCTGAGAATAAGGAACGAATAATCTACCATGCATTGTAAGAGCTCCATCCTCTCTCACCACAAAGTCTGATCTGCTTCCGCTCTTCACTTCCCCTATTATTTTTTGTAATTTCTCATCTTTTTGCTGTCCCTCCAGTATTCGATCAACAAGAACCGGTCGAACCCTTATTTGTGCCAACAAACCACCATCGACTCCCACTCCGAAATTAACACCAAGTTGCTTCATTTCATTTAATGGCTCCTTAATCTTCCCCTTCCGACTCAAGGCATCAGCCACTACATTCGCTTTCCCGGGATGATACTCAATAGAAACATCATAATCGCTGATAAACTCCATCCACCTTCGCCTCGATTCAAATCTTCGCTGAGGTATTTCTAAACTTTATCAAGAAAAATTTTGCAAGTCACTCCCATACAAATAATGCCTCCAAATCTTAAGTGCGAACACAATAGCAAATAGTCTAAATCGTGTGTTGATAGTTTTTTCTCATGATTTCTCACTGCCGCGATGCATACGCTACCACCTTACCACGTTGCATTAACACACATCCCAACCCCGACGCGACGCACTACCATACACGCCCATCCTCGTCTCCGACGGAAGAGCCGAATACCGCGGTAGTCAAATTTCTCTTTCAACTCATCAAGCACTGCTTCACAATCCTCATTCCAAACAAACGAACTCCTTTTCTAGTCAACCCGGTCACGGGGCGTGGGCAATAATTGAGAAGTCTTGTATAAATCTCCGAGTAGTATCCCGCTAGACCCGTAAAACCTCCGTATTTCAAGAACACTAGCTGGTCGCTCCCAATTCATCACAAATTTCCAACCTTTGAGGATCAACACTTATACCTCTCTCCCCGAAATCACATGGCCCAACCGCACTTTTCTCAACCAAAATTCACACTTGGAAAATTTAAAGATACAATTCATTTTTCCTCAAAGTCTCTAGCACAATCCTCAAGCTGCTCTTTGCTCTCCCTCACTACCGAATATATCAAAATGTCACAATGAACACCACCACAAATTTATCTATGCGGAACAATCTGATTCATAAGATCCATAAATGCGGCAGTAAGCATTCTACAACCCAAATGGCATCACCAAACTGTGAGTGCCCATATCTTGTTCTAAAGTCGACTTTCGATACATCATCCTCCTTAATCCTCAATCACGGTAGCCCCGACTCCTCAAGTCATCTTAGAAAATACCCGGCATCCTTCAATTGATCAAACAGATCATCAACTTGTAAGGCAACGGATATCGATTCTACGGTTACTTTGTTCAAATTGCCTATAATCGATACACAACCTCAAAGATCCATCCTTCTTTCGACAAATAACACCGGAGCTCCTGCGCGAATTACTGTCGAATGAATCCTTTATCCAACACCTCTCGCAATTAAGTGCTTTCAACTCCTTCAACTCCGCAGGAGCCATTCTATAAGGTGCCATAGAAATCGGAGTAGTACCAGGAATCAATTCTATAGAAAACTCCACCTCCCGCACAGGAGGAAGTCCCGGCAATTCCTCAGGAAACACATCAACATACTCTCTCACAACATGCACCTCTTTCAAATCAACCTTCTCTTTACTTGTGTCAACAACATGGGCAAGATAACCAACACATCCACTTCTCAACATCTTATGGGCAACTAAGGCGTAAATTTTATAAAGAGGAAAGGATTTTTCTATCACCTAGAAAGAAGATCTTAGATCTTACCAGACTAGATATTTCACCTTCTTAAGATGACAATCTATCACCGCATGACGCTTTCCCCAACCAACCATTCCCTTAATAAGATCAAAACGTCTATCTCAAAGGTAATAAATCTATCTCCGTACATTGATTTCCAATACTTACGGGACAATTTCTAAGTACCTTATCAATCTTACCGCATTCCCCACCGAGTTAGAATTAGAAGTGAATAGCAAGAATTTCGAGTTTTAGAATACGCCGAGAATTTTAGATATAAAGGAATGAGTAGCTCCTCGAATCAAACAAGACTTTAGCTTCCAACCCACATAGATTTGCTACCCAGGACTGCCCTGGGGAATCCTCGAAGCTTCCCGTCAGGTAACTCCAGAATATCCGCCACGCTAGTTCCAAGACCACCGACTAGTCCCAACTCAAGTACCCCCGACTACTCTACAACTCCACGCCCAAAGCCTTTTACCACCTAATCGACCTCCACGGCCTCGTGTGGATAGCCTCCCGCCGGGGCCGTATCGAGTAAATGTGCTAGCACTCCCACTAACACTCAGCCTCGGGGACACCGCAATGTGCCCCTTCCCCGGGCGACACCGATAACAAACCACCACCCCGTTCTCGGCATTCCGCAGCCTCTATGACCCTAAGCACAACGGAAACACCCATAGTCACTCGCCTCCTTCGATACTCCAAGTTCCCTGCACCGATTAAAAGACTCGCATAGAAACAAAGAGTACCGACCGAGAATTGGCACGTGAGCACTAAACCGACTGGCCGTAACGCCACGCCGCGACGGACGCCCCTCGAAACCCGTAACTCGACCGACCACCATCTTGGAAGCATCATATCTTCTCTTTTCTCCCCACCTACTGACACTCACCAAATCCATCTCACCGTGAAGGCATCATTACCAGCTCATGGAAAGTTGTATAATTTTTGAGCGATAACCCGCGCGAATCTCCCATATCATTCCGTCCCTGAACCTCTCGATCCTCTTCCCCTCAGTAGGATTCACCTCCGGAAGTAGACGGCAGAGATCACTGAATCTTTTCTCGTAGTCATTTATACTCTTGCCCCCTTGCTTGAGCTGGATCAATTCTCTCTCTAGAGCTGACATATGCACCTGAAGACAAAAGCTCCCTCGAAATAATTCCACGAACTGATCCCACAACACCGGTGTCCGCCCAGCCGCAATCAAAGATTCAGCCTCCCACCCGCCTCGAGCCCACCGCACCAGACGCCGCGACCGTCCCGCCTCCCCGCAACTCCCATAGCTCAAATATACTCTCCCAAGTCTCAATGAACTCTAACGCCTCGAATAGTATAATATCACTCCCCAAGAAACTGTGGGTCCCGCTCGTAGTGCTTGGCCAAATAGCTTACTCGTAGAATTCCACCTCCCGCCTGCCAGCTAGAACTACTGCCTCGATCTCCACCAACATTTATCCTGCATCCCCGTGGCCCCGACACAAAGCTCATCAACGCCTACATTACTATCCATGGCCTCAAAGAACTCTAGCACCTCTACCACCCTAGCACCTCTCGCAGCCTCCTCTCGGCCGCACTCCCTTGCCGCACCTCCGCAAAGACCCAACCGAACGTACCTACGTGGGCGGCATCCCCAATACTACTTAAATAACGTACAAAGAAGAAATCGCATCACAAGAAAACTCAATAAGGACAACTCTCTAACAACTATCAACCCAAGCACATAACCACACAGACACCATAAAGACCCCGAACCTGTGCTCGATATTAAATTGGTTCCATTCACTCAGGCCGCCCGAAAAGCTAAGATCATTAACAACCCGTAGATACCGTAGCCTCAACAAACGACGGATACAATAACAACATAACCCCACACATTATCAAAATAAAGCTCCTAAACACATTCTAAACAACCCAAGAATCAATCGGACAACTAATTAATCCATTAAATACAACCTCCAATTCAATCACTTAAAAGCTATACTCTAACTTTCCCAAACTTTCTCAATCCAAAATTCTACCTATCCATATCCAAACCAATAATTCTATACCCAAAAACAACTATACAAAGTCCTTAACCTCATATTACCATTTAATGTCAATTTAAGAAAAGTCAATAAAAGTCAACATAACACTTTACACCACTTTCTAACCCTAATAACTACTCAAAATCATCGCTAAATCCCCCAACCGATACTCAGATAACATTTCTATACCATTATAATTTCAAGATCTAAAAGTCAAATCAAATGACTATAAAGTCAACTCTTCAAAAACTCAAGAAATACTCCAAAATATTTGAACTTTCTACCTCAAAAACGAGAATGTCTCGGGGAATCTCCGTAAAATTTTAGGGCCAAGCTCGCCAAATTTGGAAGAAAATCAAGAACAAAATCGCGGAAAATGGTGGAGAAAATTCTGGCCAAGAGGAGGGAGAAGAGGATGAGTTTGTGCTTGGATAATCTTGAAGGTGATAAGGCGATGATTAAAAAGTCTCTTCAGAAGTCCGCACCAAAAATATCTCAAGACTTGCTCGGTTTTCGGCTCAATTTCTCGTCTCGATTTAACAACACAACTCTAATATAAATTTAACTTCTAATCCCCCAAATAATATTATACCACTGACATTACAACTTTAAAATCTTAAATACCAAATCGCACTATCAACCCGATCGACTGGGCTATATCTCCAACGATTCAACTCAAAATTTCTCGATTTCTCCTAAATACTCCACCGAGCAACTAGTATACTATTTCATAATATTAATGGAACGGGTTATCACAAGTATGATAGTTACTGCTGTGTGGTGCGAATGATCGTTGACGCCGTAGCACGATTTATATATATATATATATATATATATATGCTGCGAATGTTGCTGAATTATCATGGGAAATCGGATGTTGATAAATCATAGTAAGACTAGAAATATATGATGTCAACAAGTGAGCCTAGGGTATATATGCTATGGTGAAATTGAGATACGATAACTTTATGGTTAAGACGCATGGCAAAGACACGGTGTCGAGAGCAACGAACGACAAGTACAAGTAGGGAAAGCATTACCGATGTCAATTCCATACGACGATGAAATCATGATGGTACGAGAATGGTAAATGAACGATATGAAGTGTATGGTGGTAATGTATCGACGAACGGGCGATGTGATGCTATATATATATACCGGTAGATTATATGTGCAGCTTGTTAAGGCGGATATAACTATACTATAGTTAAGAGGTATAAATGTGGGAGCATTACTTAAATAGTGGGGTTATCGGTGATGTATTATATGTTAGTTGTATGTCGGGAAACATTGGGTGTATTTATCAGATAGGATACAAGATAATCACTAATAAATAATTTGATGAAAGGGGTTTTGATAAGAGAATTTACTTGCACATTAATGAATTGATAGTCAATACCCAGGATATGCATTTACAATTTAATTATGAGGATACGGCTGATATCGATGATATGGATATTGATTTGAGTGGTATTATTGATGGTTGATTTATGATATTGACAACATGATAAAATACGAGTTACGGTTTTATGCATTACGAGATACAGAGGACGTGACATCGTAGTTGGGCCGCATGATTTAATGATTATGATATGATTAGATCAGGTAATATCCACAGAAGTAATATTCGTGGTACGTTGTGAATGTAATTATTTAGTTAGTAGGCTATCTCAAAAAGTTCCAATGACTATGTTATTAGAGAATATGATTGCGACAAAGCATGCTGATATTCGCAACAAGAGCATAATAAAGCGTGAATCGGTGATGATACGACATACCGGGTTTTGAGCAAGACATTTCGAGGACTTAAATTTTGCGGCGAGGGTAGACTCAGAATAACTCGCTTTCTTACCAATATTATGTTGATAGTATAAGTTTCGGTGGAGTATCTCGCGAATTAAATCGGTCGAGTAGCTGAGAATTCAACAAATCGATCGGTCGGGTGGTATATTTCCTGCCTTGTGGTGGGACCCGGAGATAGACAAATAATTTTGGAATAATGGATATATCGGCATGAGTAGGAGATGAGTAGTAATATATGCCTCGGGAAGCAACACAATGGAAATCGGTTTCGCTGAGATTTGGCTGAAGGTACTTAATCAAACCGAATGAAACTTAAATTTCTTCCCCTCTAAATATCCCAATCTACCACCACTATCTTCATCCTCATCCATTCCCCCTTGGCCGAAATTTCACTTCCCCGCCAAAATTTTCTTCCATTTCTCTCATTACTTGTCGCTAAAATCAAGATCAAAGCATGGATTTGCTTCTCCTCATCATATCTAGTAAGCAAAGATCAAATCTGAGGGGCTAAAGGCGGCAACCATCACCAAATTTCATCCACAGGTGATTCCATTCCATCACTCAACTTTCCTAATGACTTTTCCATCACCCACCCTCTCAAATTGATGGCAAATTAGTCCCGGCATTAATTTTCCGTTAAACTCTACATTTCTGTTGGCACCTGCCCGTCACGTGACTACGTTTAAGGTTAATTTAGTCATTTCATATCGTAAAATGTATAAGAGCTCAGCCAACATATAAATGTTCTCTTAGGCATTTCGTCGAACACTGTATTTATTTCTTAGCATCTCAATGAACTCATTCTACTAGCTATCAAGCTTATTGTTCCTTTTGGCTTATTGCTTCGCTGCCGGAAGATCCATGAGATTCAGACAACATATAGATGCATGTTTTTAGATGATACCATGGCAATATTGATGGCATTTCAAACCCGTATTTGGATATTATAATTGAATGATAACGATATTTGGCAATGTCACTACGAATACGCTACACGCAACGCCTTGCTTTTGGTATTTATTAGCTTCACGATCTTCCAAGAGTTGAATACTTTCATGCTTTGGTCTCTTTATAATTAGCTATTGTTTTCTTTTGGCAAAAGTTGACCTAGCTATCAGCTTCCTCTAGAAGGCCAATCAAAAGCGCGACTACCGGAGATCAACTGCTGAACCCGCTGACATCACATAGGCTTCCTCAAGAAATGGGATCTATCGCAACTCGGTGACGCATCGGTTCGCCAACCGGCAGAAAGGCTTAATTCTTTATTGAAGATCGCCTCGCGATTCATTTATGGAGATTCTGCTTAAAAAAGATCGCCAAATCCACGGAAAGTGCTCCAAATCTAATTCTTTATCAAAGATCGCTCCGACGCTAAGTTTATTTGCATCCAACGACAAGTTGATTCATTCGGAGGACGACGTTGACTTGTTTAAGACGGAGGTTGAAACCACGCGAGGAATTAACGAGCTATCCATGGGAAAAGATGGTGACATGATTATGCAACCTACGAAAGTAGCTATTGACGACGTAAGACTAAGTCAAGCTCAACGGAAGAAAACGGCTCAAGCACTCTCAATTGATAAATAAGAGAATGAGTTCATTGGAACCCAACATGAGTTTATCTTCGTTCGACTAAATGCCTAAGAGAACATTTATATGTTGGCTGAACTCTATATATTTACTACATGAAATGACTAAATTAACTGTCCTAAACGTAGTCACGCGACGGGCGCGCCAACGAAATGTAGAGTTTAACGGAAAAATTAACTTCTAAATTAATTTTTCCATCAATTTGAAGTTGGGTGATGGAAAAAGTCATTATGAAAGTTGAGTGATGGAATGGAATCACGGATGAAAAGTCATGACGGTTACGCCTTTAGCCCTCTTTTCGAGATATTTCTTGAGTTTTCAAGAGTTCACTTTTATGGGATTTTTTTGACTTTTTAGATCTTGAATTTATTATGGTATAGAAATATTATCTAAGTATCGTGATATGGATTACCGGTGATTTTTGGAGCTTTATTTAGTCAAGCTAGAAAGTGGTGTAAGTTTTGTGGCTCTACTTTATTGACTTTTTCTTTTTAAATTAACTTAAATTGTAATACGAGAGCGAGGACTTTTAATATAGTTATTTTGGGTATAGAATTATTAGTTTTTACATGGATAGTAGAGATTGGTTGAGAAAGTTTTGGAAAAGGTCGTATAGCATTTAGCGCTTGAATCGAGTGTTGTATTTTGGATTTTGTGCATTCGAGTTGTATCATTAAGGCGGATTCAGACATGTCGTTTCGTTGTTTTATTGTATATGTCATAGTTCACCACTACGGAAAGTGTATTTTTATTATTATTAATGTCAAATGAATTTTTTATGTCATTATCCATCGATCGGTGACTCGCGTACAAAGTCGTCATTTACCTTAACCTCGTATGCCGACTGGGCGGGTCGTTACATACTTATAGTAAACTAAAGAAACTTGAATCAGATACCATTACCACTCACTTGTATTATCGGGTAATGTTATTAAAGAATATGCATTTAATAAGATGATGCTTTTTACCACACTTCACCAAGCATTGCAAACCTACCCGATTGGGCTAACCCCGAGAAACGGCTAACTCCGCTATAAAAACCCGAATAAGTCTTTTACATATACCAAACGAGGTTTGTCCTTGTTACACTTAACTAGTGGGTATTTGAGGAGAAACCTGACCCATGGTAATGCCCACACTTCAAAGCAAAGCTCGCGGCAAAAAGCTTAAAACCCATTCTCACATAGTTATGTGAGACTATACCGTATCAATCCTTAGCCATCGCCGATTTCCATGGTTGAAAGCATCGAGCAATGGATGTAAAGTCTACTTTGTCGTAAGTAGTACTGGTTATGACATGATTGTGATCATTACCCTTCCAGCCTTTACATGTCTTAAAAAGACCTCGGGAGTTTAACGAAGCTTAAAGGTTCCACGCGCGACTCGAGCAAGCATCTCGGAGCGATATATTGTTATGTGATTAAATCAAGGTTTGATTTCACGAGAATCTAAGAAGAAAACCGAATGATGCAAGATTCAAGGGAGCTAGTTCATTTACTTTCAATAAGTTAAATAATCACTGAACAAGGTAATTGCTTTTACAATCTGATTGTTAACTACAATATATGAATGCATAATTCATTCGTATAGTCATTTATTGTTTCACAGTTGGTTCAAGTCTATAGTTTCTAGAAAGGCAACATGTAAGTGTTGACAAGAAAACCTCTTCAAGTCTATAAACATAAGATAACCAATATTCCCCGGGTCGATGTCGACGGTGTCGGGGACAACTAGCATTCGATGACCAAAGATAAATGATTGGTTGGATTTTCTTTGGATCATGGATCAGAAGTCCAATCAATCTTATGGGTTGTCGCTTGCAATCCTTGCATAACTAAGGAGCCGATTTGACCGCCGCAAATCATGTAAGATATGTATATCCGTGTCCTATGAATTTTGCTTTTAGAACTATCAAGTTTAGCAATTTAGACCTCGCGTATATAACTATCTATGTTATATGAAGT
Organism: Lithospermum erythrorhizon; assembly: GCA_019722365.1. Lineage (NCBI taxonomy): Eukaryota > Viridiplantae > Streptophyta > Magnoliopsida > Boraginales > Boraginaceae > Lithospermum > Lithospermum erythrorhizon. The sequence goes on along the minus strand of JADFUC010000804.1, from coordinate 139,838 downwards.
CAGCAGGTTTTTTTTCAATCGTGTCAAATGTCTACCTTAAAGTCAGATCATAACGGAATATGTTCGTGACCCAAGTATAGCAAAGTTAGATGTCGATATATTATAAGGATTTGTCCATCCTTGATATACAAGGTAGATTTCAAGCCTCTCGGAGAATCATGGTTGATTATGCGCACTCAACGTTGTCGGTTTACTTCCATGGTTTTATAGTTCGGTAAAGAAGGTTAGGGTGTTTCATGACACACTTCTTATGGTTAGCCCGTGACTAGAGATCGCGAGACAAAGTGGAATTTAGAAAGTACCCGCCCAAGACGTTCGAGTAAGCTGGGATATCAATAATTATTGATTTCATTTATTATGCTCATCGCGACACCGTTGTAACAATTCATTTAATACTTTAGTGAACGTGATTACATAAACGGAAATTAGTCCAATCATAGCTATTTTAATTACTAGTTGTTCTCATGATAATACCGAGATTATGCCGTATCATGTATCCCATGCATAATCGTTATAATAATATTAAGGGTCTATCTATATTATTATACGACTGCTATTACGTGAGCCTAAAAGGTCACACACATACAATGACGTTGAATTATATTTCATGTATGAAATTAAACTGCATTTGTTAATTGATAGTTGATTGTAAATCTAATATTCTCAATCGAATTTTACATTGATAATGTAAAATACAAATTGGATGAAACCTAATTAATTAACTAGTCAGTTTAATTAATTTAATAGTTAGTTGAGCTCGTTAGTAACTTGTTAGTTACATATTAATAACATGTTAATATTTAATTTACTTAACGGTTTAATTGGATTAAACGAGTCGGCTCATTAAACTATTCGGTTGGAATTTTAGGTTGACCCTATATAAGCAAAGCTTATTAGGTTTTCATAAAGATGGTGAAAAGAAAAACCTAGCCTCCTTTCTTCCTCAAATGGCCGAAAAATATCAAGGGAAGAATTGAAAATTCTTCTCTTAATTTTTCATCCAACGCCGGTGCTAGCAAACCCAACAGGATTCAACTCTCCTCGGTGCGATTTCAACCAGAGGCACTACAATCGGGAGTGCTCAAGAATTGGAATTCATGTATATAAGCTTGTGAAAGATTTGTTTATAGGCTTCCGCCGAATTGTAGTTTTCCCAATTTTATTTAGTTCATAGTTTAAACACCTAATAGATCCTGTATAAAATATGTTTTGATTAAAGTTTTATATCAAGTTATACACATAATTTTCCAACAGAACGAGTATGGATGAAATGAGCAATTGTAGAGAGAAAAATTAGGTAACACATGCGAAAAAAATTATTGACGGCGGCTCAAATGGGGCCTCCCATCATTCTTTAAACTTTGGTTGATGCATGGACAATTGAGGAAAGAGATTGGGTAACTGAGCAAGCAAAAAAGACGCATGAGTTAGGGACTAAACATCACTCTTACTTTATCCGATCATGGGATTTCACTTGCTAATTTGGAGGAAAAGATATCTGGGTTGAATAGAGCTCGAGCAATACATACAATGTCTAGGAAGAAGAATCCTCGGAACCTTAAACTTTGGCTTGCTTCCATTAGGACTGAGCCTCAACATGGCTAAAAGAAGTAAGCCGGTGTTATGGTATCTAAAGCTTCGCAAGAATGCCCTAAAAGTGGAATTTTATGGGCATTAGTAATCGAGATGGCACCTCATCCTCAGCAAAAATTCAAGAGTTTCGATACTATCGAAAGATGTAAACCTTTTGTTATTAATATCAATGATAATACTCAACCTTTTGCTTCATATAATAGTACTGTAGACTTTTGGAATAAGGATGTTCACTTTGATATGATGGATATTTATTTCTGAAGATGTTATAAATAGTTTTGCTAATGACTCTAGATACTTCATATATGATGCGTCTTCAAAAGCCTTGAAATGTAAAAGGGGGAACTTACAGTTAAATTTTACCTTACAATTAGAAGATCTTGGCTGCCCTAAAATGAAAAAACTGAGAATTGAAGAGCGGATTAACGCTGCTATGTATAAATTGGTCTTTGTTCGAACTTATTTCGAGAGAACGAAAAGAATCTTGAGGAGTCCCAAGACATTGACGCATTCATTAAAGGGCCCACTTCGTGAGTAAGTGAATTTGTCATGAAGTTACATATACCGAAGAAATGGATGAGAGTTGGTCTTGTACATGCCATATTGGAGCCTCTTATATACATCATCATCTGAAAAGTTTGTTTGAGATATGAAAATATACCAGAGTGATATATTTTTTAGTAATAAGGCAAATGAGAAGAAATCAGTGATTAAAAATGTTAACAATAGGATGACCTCTAGTCGGGCTATATCGCACGGCGATACAATCATGGTGTTTTCTTTTTGTCATGATTAAAAACAGTATCCCCAAGATTAATCAATTTTCTTCATAACACTTGGCCGAAAAGGAAACGATTGGGAAGAATTATACTTTTAACCTCTACAAGTCTTCTGGGAAACATAGGGGTTAGCTTTTATTCTCATGGAGAATCTTCAAAAAGTAAGGATATACTTCATGTATGTTACGATTTCATCCAATGGTTATCATGACGGAAAAAGTTTTTTCAAGGTTTTTGCTATCTTTTTGAAAGATTTTAAAGACAATCATGTTACTGAGATACAATGGTTAATTCAATAGACGTTATTTTTTGTTTCAATAATTATTTTTTGGAAGTCATGGTATCTTTCCTGGATTCAGAAGATGTTGCAGCTTGTTTCGAGCATTAATCGCTGGGATGTGAAGTTTTCAACCAATCAGTGCTTCTTCTCAAGTATTCCTGTACATTTTTGTTCTTCGCTTTCAAATCTAGTTTTAACTATGTTTTATTATATTTGCTTTTGAGTTTGCATAATACCTTGAAAATCAAATAATGATGTATGCTTTCTTCCTTAGTAGTTTTACTATTAAGGATTATTTTATGTAGTCAAATTATTTCGACTTTTTTCGATCTTGGAATTTTTAAGGAGACTAACCGCGGTTTTGTTCTCTTTTGTTCATATCAATAATGATTATCTTCCTGGTTCTCTCAACCTTCAAAAAATTGGAATTTTATGTGACATCGAACAAGAGATTTTATTCTCTTCTACTCATGTCAATAATGAGAATATTCGTGGTTACGTTATGTTATTAAGCACTCATCATCATCCTTTTTCATTATGTTTGTAGAAACTTTGGGGTAAAATATATTCAAAGTAGAGATTACTAGTTTTGGTTAGTCCTCAAACTACAACCCTTAGAAGAAATATCATGTGCCAACGACTAACTTCACTATATCAATCCAGGCATTATTGTTTTACAAGTAATTTGTAGTTTTGGTTTACTCCATGCTAGTTGAGATTTAAGCTCTCGGTATCCAAGGACGAACCACGCAGTGCGGGACCTTGCCCCCTCCCCCCCGCCTCCCCACCACTAGATTATTCATTATTAGTTCATATAATATATATTGTTGAAAACTAAACAAATTAGAGTGTAGTCGGGTACGGTATAGTAGCTTTGTTTAGACTTGTGTGGGTTCAAAGTTCAAACCATGCTGGCAACAAATTTGGCCTATTTTTGCTTCCAATTTTTTAACAGTTTTTTTCTCCCAAATTGCCCCCCTCTATTCTATTTTTTCAAACTTTGTCTCCCTCCATTTTCATCCTGATTCGATCTCCTGATGGTACGTACTAATATGTTTATTAATATATCTTTTAACTATAAAAAAATATGATAAGGTTTGTTATTCAACATGCTAATTCTGAGGAAACTTAGCTTTCTGTATTCAAGCTTGAGTTCGAGAACCTATGCCGGACAGGGATACAATGTTTCTAACAAAGGCAAGGGAAAGAGGGAACACAAAACGAGTATGGATGAAATCAACAATTGTAGAAAGAGAATTAGGTAACACATGCGAAGAAAAAGAAAATTACTGGATGAAGGGCTCAAACAGTTCCCATCATTCTTTAAACATTGGTTGATGCATGGACAATTGGAGGAAAGATCGGATAATCTGGAGCAAGCAAAAGAGACGTATGAGTCAGGACTCAAACACTGCCCCGCCCTTCACTTTATCCCATTGCGGCTTTCACTTGCTAATTTGGATAAAAAGATATGTGGGTTGAATAGAGCTCGAACAATACTTACAATGTCTAGGAAGAAGAATCCTCAGAACCTTAAACTTTGGCTTGCTTCCGTTAGGACTGAGCTTCAACATGACTACAAGAGGGAAGCCGGTTCTATGATATCGAAAGCTTTGCCTGAATGCCCCAAACGTGGCATTCTATGGGCATTACCAATCGAGATGGCACCTCATCCTCAACAAAAAATTCAAGAGTTTCGATCCTATCAAAAGAGGTAAACATGATCGTCATATCATCGCTGTTGTAACAAAATTATTATGGCAAGACAGAAAAGTTGACACTACGAGGAGCTGGTTCAATAAGACAGTGACTTTGGCTCCTGATATTGGAGACTGTTGAGCATAATATTACAAATTTGAGCTACATGGTACTGATGATACACAAAGGGATGTCTTAAACAGATGCATTAGTGCAGAACCCAAGGATGGTGAGAAATGGCAATCGATTTCTGAAGTTGTCGAGAATTCTCACCTAGCAATAGAATCCATCTTGAAAAAGGTGGCTGTGCTGTGAGCCTAGTAACATTTTCAAGTATAAGATTTAGCTCCCTATTTTCATTTTGTAAATCTGATACTTGTGTTTTTAGATTCCCATTTCTGTTTTGGATTGCTCAAACTGACACATTTCAAGAGCAGATTCTATCTTTTTCTTCATGTAAAACGAAGACTTACGACTTTTTAAGTTCTAGTAATCTAGAGTAGCTTCCGTCAGTTCATTTGTTTCTAATTAGTTTTGGATTTCTCTTTTATTAGAAACATTACTTCATCTTCAACATGCTAAAGAGTCAAAAGGTAAAATATTGGCTCGAACAAAAATCCTGTATGAGAATTGGGTCTTTTGAAGGGATTTCGTCTTCTGAACACCAAAAATTAAATAAATACATCTTAACTAATCTAGTTGAACACGTTAATAGAATCAAAACTCAAATAATCAACTTGAACAGAATTCTCTTGCATAGTAAACGATTCTATTTACAAATTGTATTGATTCGGCAAGGTGTTTTTTTGCTCAGAGACTCTTGGTGAATATATGTTCCTAAGTCGGGATAAATTGGAATAACAATCCATGCCATGGTGAATTCACATTTCTTACTTTTAGTTGATTGAATGCTGATGCTTACTAGTTCAATTATTGATCTGCATACTGAAAGTAGACATGAGTAACATACAAACAGATACAAATGAAGTGCAAACCTTGCATGTTGGGAAACAGGAGCAAACCTATACGCTTTGTGGCTCCTTATGTCACATTTGAGTATGTGACATTGAGACCCAATCCTCCAAATGATGTCAATTCCAAAAAGGACTAGCAAATTGACATTCAGAACTTGAGTATGCCACTTTTTTCTCATTTGAGTGACTTCAAGTAAGCTTCAATAACATTCTCCTGTGAAAGATCAGTATAATATCCTTGCCCTACAGTGAAACCTTGTTCTGCAGCTAGCCGCTCAACTTCTAGTTGTACAAGGTCACCTCCAACTTTGCTTGGATCCAGCAAGTTGCAAGCAACCTCAAATATTCCCTCACCATGAGCAAGTGCCATAGATTGCACAGTGGGGAGGCCACCTCCCCTTCCACTGACCCTCTTTGCAATTTTGCGAACAGCTGATACATCATTTGCAAAGACAGGAATATTGTAGTTATCAACCCATCTTGTTGCTCCAATCACTATAACACCTTTCTGATGAAACGCTTGTCCAGGGCCCTCGTTTGGTTTCAGTTGTAGAGCCTCTGAATTTGGTCCACCTACCCACCGGTTCCCATCTGAATTAGGCTTGAAGTAACCAAGTTCTCTTCTTATGGAATCGAGAGACATTCTCTCCTGATGTGCTTCTCCGTACAGAAAGGTAGGAACTGCAGGCTATTTTTATATCATTAGCATTCTTGATAAGTACATATAATTGGAAAGAAGTTTGTGGTATAATTATTATAGAGTTGTCACTTCACTATATGTAAGTAGAGTTTCAATTAAAGAACTTGCTAAATCCTGATCTCATATGTAAAAGGAGAACATACGTCAATTTACGAAACTATGACCAAGCTTCTCATAACAACATACTAGGATTAATAAACAGTTTTATTCCCTTCAAATAGGACATTACCTGCTGAATTGCAGTAAACATTAATGCAAGGCTGGTCTTAATTCCTCCATTAGGTAATTTAGATATTATTGCAGAAAAAAAAATATCCATTTTTATTATCCAAATGTTGAATTTTCTCACAGCAAGGAGTAATGAATGGATAAGATTTTCGTAATCCAAATTAAGAACACTCGCACAAACACAAGTAAAAATGGTTTTCTAACAAGGAATTAAAGATGGTGCTAGCACTTTACTCTTAGGTCAATTTGGAATTCAACCTACTGTCCTTATTATCACAAGGGTTAAGGCTGCGTCCTTAGCCCACTCAGACGAGGCTCTCTTAAAAGCATTGAAACATGTTAAGGTAGATGTAACAACGAATTATAGTAACCCAAAATACAGAATCCACTCAAACAATTTTAAAATAAAAATTCAATATTTAAATATCGAATGTGATAAACAAACCTTGAAGAGTAGAGCCAACATGAGCAGCTAAAGATTTGGCACAGCCTGCAACATCTTCCAAACAAGCCCCAGCAAGTGGATGGAAACAAATATGGTCTATAACACCAAGCCTAGGATGTGTCCCACAATGCAATTCAAGATTAATGGTATCAAAAGCAGCTTTCACCATTTCAAACACTGCATTTTTAAGTGGAGATGGCTCCTCTGGTACCATTTTGGACACAAGTGTGTAACCAATTCTGTTGTAAGAATCATCTTCAAATTTGTTGATAATTGGTGCTTCTGGGAACAGTTTGGCTGCTTTCTCTATTGATGCTAAGGCTGCCTTGTTTCTGCTTTCTGATATGTAGACTTTGCAGCATGCTAAAAGAAGAGGTTTTATCATTGTTTTGTAACAATTTTTTACCTGTTTGGTTGTGTTCAATTTTGGAGTTGTTTCAGCAAGTTTTGCTGCAAAAGGTGAAGATGGATCTGTAAAATTTGATTCAATTAGAGACATGAATAAATATGAGGCCCTGGTTTATCTTGAATTCTTGACAAAGAAATGGAATGTAATGTGGGAAAGCGATATGAACAAAATGATGCGTCGTAATTTGATCCATCAATTGAGCTACAGGTTGCTCTATATATGCTCGAGCTCAACCACTTGGTTCCTATACCAATAGTTGTTAGAAAACCGAGTAAACCGTTTATGGCTTGTTAAAACCGGCTCGTGCACTTATTCGGCTCAGAATTAACCGGTCACAATTACACGCGACTGCTATTCGCTTCAGATTCGGCTGCTAAAACCGATTAATTCCTTCTACTAAAGTATATAACAAACATGTTCTAACACCTAATCTAATACTAAATAGATACCAAACATGGCCTAACTTTAGTCCAAGCACCTTTTGAGAGTGGAATCGAAACGATTTGCAATTTTATGCGATTTTATTAACGTCCGATTAACGAGCCTGTCTTTTTCCTATTTTATGCAATTCAATTAACGAACCGGCCTTTTTCCTATTTAACGATACAATTCGACTCGTAAAAGGTGTTAAGACGAAAGTTAAACGAGGTATTAATGGTGTTATAACGGCGGAAGCGAATTTGCTATAACAGACAATTGCGAATTCTAAGACGAGGAATTAAGTAAAGTACTGAAAATAAAAAGACAGAGATTTAACGTAAAGCAGATCCCTAACAAATGCTGAAGACTAATCCACACAAGCACGCCACGCAACGTGCCTTCACTATAACGGAGGAATGACATGCAGACTCTCTCGAGCTAAAAACTAGCTATCAATTTGAGCAAACTATGCCTCTCGCTATCAATAACAAGATCTGCTTACAAGAACACTAATTCTCTATTCTATCGCTAATACACCTTTAATTTATGATTGGGCGACTCAAAACCAAGCTACATGATATTTATAAAGCACTAAATCGCTTCTAAATAGAAACTCTAATCCGCATCGTAATTCTCGCATCGGATTCTTGGTCTCTGTGACTTGGTCAAGTCCCGACTCGAGTCCCTAAACTCTCTGAACCGCATCATGTTTTTATCGGGACTTGATCCATGTCCCGACTAAGTCCCGAACCATCTCTCTCGAAAGCCTACTCTAAACAAAGATACCACTGACTGATTCTGTATGACTTGCCAAGTCCCGAACTCTTTAAAACAATAAAAGTAAACCAGATTCAAGACTCTTTTCAAACAAATCTCCACCTCGTACCTAAATCCTCCACATATATCGAAAACTAGAACTCCCATAAGGCACCGGGGATGTACCCAAAGTACCGCACGTGCTCCGTGATAAAGGAAATGATGTACCTAAAAAGTACCGTGACGTGTCAAGATGAACACACGTAGATAGACAATGCTTAGTCAGCAACTCCTCACATATTGCCCTATCACCGGACAATTACCAGAACATATCAATTGGCAAGTCCAACCATCGTTAGAACACCCCCTGCAGAATCCTCACCACTACCTATTGATATTCCACTACTAACAACATCAATCATGTGTGAAGAACCAGAATCAGAACTAGTATACCAAAGTATGCCTACTTTCTATCCCACTAACATAAGAAATGCAAGTCATACAAATTTTCCTAGACGTCAGATTGAAAGCGCCTCCCTTCCTTTGATCATCGACTCTCGAAGTGATGAAATTTCCTCTCTAATGACAAGCTACCATTGAATAGTCTCAATACTCAAAGAATGATGACACACGAGAACCGAAGTTCCTCTCAAGAACTGTGAAAGCACGAGCTAATCCTCCCCATTGTCGTGCACTCCTCTCGAAGGTACTGTGACGATAGTTCTTTGAGGCCATCCTTCGAGCTACCCTCGTGATGTTCAACCAAAATCCTTGAAGCCACCGGAGTATTTTCCACCGAAAGTGATCGAGAAGTGCCCCTCCGACTTACCATCGACTCCAAAATTCTGATCGTCCACTGCTTCCCAACACCATTAGATCTAAAAACGTTGAACCTTGCAAAACATACAAAGTTCCACGCTTTCACACCTTTAGAATCACATTCAAAATTTTGTAGACAATCAACCATTCACCTTCTCTTAAGAAAGGAACCCTTCGTCTAACAAACCTCGTAGATAACAAATTTGTAGTCACGAGGCAATTGTCTAACCTGTCCAATGTGTAATATATCATCCTAATCCTAACCGAGCTAATCCCATAGTATATTAAGTGACGTACCTTCCTCGCATTCTTAGCCCAAATGGACGTGTTTCAATAACAACTTATTGGTCAAGCTTTCGTCATATACGTACTCTCAAGCTTCAACCACACCGCAATGCATCTTCCTCCCGCAACCTCTCAGGATAACCTCATCATCCAAAACCGGTAGAATCAATGTCAAATGTGGCCTCTGTGACTAGCCATGTTATAAGGTAACGGTGCCGGCAGACCTTTCATCGTGAGGAACCCATAGCCCCTCTCGCTTCAAAGAGCGCCTCTTGCCTTGATTTGCCGTAGACCGAAATCAAGCTTTCTCCTCTCAATTTTAATAATACTTTCACCACTCATCTTCTTCGGCTGACCAATTCAAGCTCTCGATACTAGTTTGTTAGTAAATCTGCCGAAGCGAATTTTTTATAATAGACAATTGTGAATTCTAAGACAAGAAATTAAGTAAAGTTAATCGAAAATAAAGAGACATGGGATTTAATCGTGGTATCCTAACAATGTGTTGTTAGGAATAATCCACGGAAGAGCTACGTAACGTATTTCACTATAACGGGAGGAACGATTATAGACTCGAGCTAAAACTAGCTCTCGATTTGAGCAAACTATGCCTCGTATATAGAATAACTTAGACTATACCAACGTATTACAGATATCGCAACACTGCATTTAACAGAGAAACCCGTAAAACAATACTGTGATGAACAGAGAAACCTGTAAAGAACAAACTCAACCTACATTATTCAAAACCAAGTGGAGTGGGATATTTATGTAAAGCTCAAACCCACCTAAACGTAAACCTATCCGCATAAAGACTACGCATCGACTCGTCAAGTCCCTAAACTCTCTCGAACCGCATCTCTACTTCTATACTCCAGACTCGTCCATGTCCCAACTAAGTCCCGAACCATTCTCCCGAAAGCCTCGCTAAACAACATACCGCTCGATTCTCGGTAGGACTCGCTGTCCCGACCCAAGTTCAACTTCGAAACAACAACAAGAAACTGCATTTAATAGCACTTTTCCAACAAATGGTTTACTCGATTCCCCAACAAATTTACTTATATCTCGACTCAACATAATTGATTTATCAGTTAAATCATAATGAACTTGTAGTTTAGCAACAATTTTAGATCAATTTGATAGTAAGTCTGCTTGAATTCAGATTTAATCCTCAAAACTTTATCGATGATATTCCAAATTATAATATGCACAATAAATTGCTTTTTAAGCATATGACAGCTGGCACATGGTCATTATCGCAGCCAACATTCGCCTTACTCTTCTAACTCGAGGTCCAAAGTTCAACTCACAACCACCAATATCAACCAACTTACCAATTAGTGTTATATGTTATACTTATTAAACTTATCATATACTTAAATATAATTTATTTTGCATATTATAATTTGGAATGTTATCATCGATAATGTTTTGAGTTAAATAATATATCATTTAACTAATAATATTTGTCAAGTTATATAACAAAGTAATAAGATTGTATGTAAATTATTTTAATTTATTTAAACATATTATACAAGCGTTTAATGTTATATTTTCCTTACAAAATATTGATAAAAGTACAATTACATTAACATATTATTCTCTTTAAATAATAAAATATTCAATTATTTAAATAATATATTGGATACATCTAATGCTTTTATTCATACTTAAATATATGTAAGGCTGCGACGTAAGTATTTATGTCTTCTTTACGAAAGATAAATTATTCATATTTCTACTATTCAATTTTATTTTATGCATTCATTTTAACATATTTTAATTAATAATTGACTAATATTTGCACAAAACTAAATAATATCAAGTTTTTTTATGAAATTCTCTAAATTTTAGCCACGTTAAAATGTACCAAAGAGGTTACATTAGATGTCCTTTTGCTCGAATGTGAAATATCTAAATTAATTATATCGAAATCAATGGAAATAAAGATGACATACCTATTTTAAAATCTATATATTGCGCAATAATTTTTTTAATTAAAAGAACTTCTAATAGTATATATGTGATTAATTACTTGATATGGAAACTTTTAAAAATGTCCAAACATAAATAACAACTTCTACGTAAAAGATGTTAAATCATCTCAAATCGGTGATGTGGGTACCCGATTTGTACATCGAATGCTCATCAATAAAAAGTTGATTATATACCTATAATATACATATTCATGCAATGATTTTTAATCATAATATCAATGAATTATATTTCATATAGAGTGAAAACTAATATAAGCATTAATATGACAATATACTCTTATTTAGTTTACTAATAAGTAATCAATATTAAATAAGGAAGATTGATTTTTAAAAATTTCTTTTCATATTGAATTCAACTCTAATTAATTATTGCATCTATAGTTTATAGATAAAGATATTTTTAATTAAGCATAAAAAATTTTTAGATAAAGATATTTTTATTAAGCATAAAACTAACATGTTATATATATAATAAAAAATTAAATTTTTGAAATAAAATATCCAAATCTATTACTTTTTTCATACTAAATGATTGTCATGCTTGATTTTAAGTGTCTAAAGTAACAAAATTTTACGATTTCATCAATAAACATAATTTTGATTTGAAAATATTATTATTTGATAATTTGTACCAAATATTATACAACAGAAATAAAAATATTTGAATTTAATATTTAATATGTGAAAAATCTAAATTTAAACCTTTGACAATCTATTAGGGATGGAGGGAGTATTAGATATGTAACTTGACACTTTTTTTTATTTCAATTGTTGAAATGTAATACAAAATATCACATAATAATTTAGATATATATTCTTTAATAGTAATTTTTTGAATTAGAAAATTATTTTTCAATTTATAATTGAATAATTATCATACAAAAAATTTAGTATGAGTAGACTAATTCATTGCATTAAAATAAAATTTACTTATTTTTATAAAATTAAAAATCAAAGGCAGTATTATATCAAACACTTTTATCTGTTGATAAATATGTTGAATATTTTTTATATAATTGAATGAAGATGTTGATAATAAACATATGGTAATTAGCATAAGTATGAAAGTGGTAAATCTAGCACATATTATAAAAGAAAGAGATAACTCCAACTATATTCGTTATTATGTAATTTCGGCGCCAACTTTTAACTTATTAATTATCAATTGTTATGCGAGTCTTTAAATCTTAGAAATATATTTTTCCATCAATAGAAATTATTATAATAAGGGTAATATAATAATTAGTAATGTAAAAATGAAAGAAATACAACTCACACTTTTATAAATAGGAGGATATTATTTATCATTATATAAATACCTCATGCTCTATCCATATACATTTAAGAATATTCAATATTAAATAACAATTTGAATCATATAATTAAAATACAATCTATTATTTTGTAATATATCAGAATATTTCCACCAAAATTCATCGAGGAAGAAGTTGAAGCACGATCTATCATTCTCAGGCATGCTCAGCTGGAACAAATAAAGCTTAAAAAGAAGCCTTCTTGATTCGACAAGGTCTCGTTTCTAAGTCAGCGACAAGAGATGGTAGTACTTTATGATCAAGTAAACTTAACCATTAACATTGAAACAACTATTTATATCTTAAAGTTTGTAAGGTATGTTAAATTTAATTTATACCCAATACTTCATACTAGATTAATGGATAAAACATAATATCGGGGTTTACCTGTTCCATCGGGATTGAAGAACCGTTGATTTGATCTTCCAATTCTATATGGCTTCCTCTGTGTTCTTCAAGAATGGATGCAAAAGAACAAAAACCATATTTAATCTGGGACTCCTTAACTTAGCACCTATATATAGGAAAATATAGGGTTTCTATGATTACTATTAGGCCCATCATCTAATAGAATCATAACCGGGTTTCTACACATATTAACCCATACTAATTACAATACCTAATAAGCCCAATAAACTTAAATATAAATAAACCAATCACTTTTACGGGCTAACTTTAAGATAGCTTTTATACACATACTATAATACATGTTAGCCCACACGATTATTCTAACAATCTCCCACTTGGGCACATGTATTTCCTTATGAAATATGTATAACCTTAGGAGCTCAAAGAAACTTTGCTATCATAACCAAAGGTATCACTAAACAATCCCGTCCATTAATTATGCCAACATAGAACCATTGAAACTTTTGTCATCTCTATCGTGACTATGTCCTCAATGATCACGTATATGGACATAACCAAATGACATAGATCAAGTATGGATGTGTAGCATGAAAATTACATGTAATGTGATCTTAACATATCTATTTCCAATTAGTCCTACTAAATTCTCCGGAGTGAGATCATACAAAAACATAAGCACGTAGTGAACCATAGACTCCGAACTTTTTATTTCTCAAGAAACATAAAATCCCAAACCAAAATTTGTCTTTAACAAAATGAACATTCTAACACAAACTCCCACTAAACTCGAATATCATCAAACGACATCATTAATCTATACGAAAAGATGCTCATGAAAGACATTGGGTGGTAATCCCTGCAAGCGGATTCATAACTATAGAGTTTGTTCAATATGTCTAATAGACATTTTTCCACTCTGAACCCGCTTTAACAACTCGAAACTTAATGTCAATGTGCTTTGACTTTGACGAACTTTTGTTGTTATTAGAATACAACACTGCAGACCTATTGTCACAAAAAATCTTTAGTAGTCTTTCAATACCATCTACTATTCGTGAATTCAAAGGACTAAATTCCATTACCATAAAGCATGATTGATGCCTCAAACATGCTATAAACTCGCTCTATGTTAGGCTGCTATAAGTTCCTCATGGCACTCTTCCGTGGATATAGCTCCTCCAAAGAACCAAATAAACATACCCCTCGAGGTGGATCTCGAACCGTCTCTCGCATCCAAAGATAATCCGAGTCGAGTACCCAATGATCTCTATCTCGACTTTATCTCTTATATAGCGAGCATGTAATGCTTTGTTCTTTCAAGATATCGCATTACCTCTTTCGATCGGCCTTCCAAAGGATTCAAACCCGGATTGCATAAGTATCTGCCTAACATGCCAACAATGTACGCAATATCCGGACGCTGCATAAACTCGGGAGCGCATACATAAGGCTCCCCACTGGTGAAGCATATGGAACCTCTTGCATTTGGTTTCTTTCAAAATCATTTTTGGGACATTGATTGAGACTTTTCATGAACGAGATAAAGATAGCCATATCGAGAAAAAATCATCTATGAACGTTATAGGTCAATGCTGACCATTTCTAGTCAGCGTAGGGAAAATGGTCCATATGCCCAGATGAATAAGTTCTAAGACACCCATAGCTCGATTGGCTTCAAATCTCCTTGTGTTTGTCTGCTTCCTTACTATTCATCACATGTTTGAAAATTAAAAATCAAGTGGGATCAAGAATTTTATTTGACACAAACCTTTCAATTCTTCTTTGTCAGATATATTCCTAAACGTTGTGCCATAATGTAGCGTAATTTCATTGGGCTAATTTTCGCTTGTACCTCTTAAACTTGTATGCAAGATTATAAGAAGGCCAGTGTTCAAATAAATATAGATTGTCATAGTAAGACAAAGAACCAAAGACTAATAATATCTCGAATTTAAAGATAGACCCTGATTATTTCTAAATGAACAAGAATAGCAAGATTTGTCCACAGAAATAGAACTAAATTCGCCTAAAAGACGCACAACGAAAAGTATCTTTCAAATCCAAATAAAGCAATCCGCCTTAGTAACAATCTAAATGTTCCTATTGCTTCAACCTTAACTCGATTTACATCACCCACATAAATGAATCTTTCTTTACTTGATGCTTATTAACGTGCAACCCCTCGCATAGACACACTTATACAGTAGTAGCACGTAATCTACTCCACCAAGTATGGCTGGGGCATCAAGCTACCACCTTTAACAAACCAAAATCAGATGCTGGCATTTTCTTTGCACGCCAAGCGTGATATTTGGTACAATCCTTCTTTACGTGTCCAGCAGCCTTACAAAAGTAACAACTAACACCTTCAGGCTTATTGTGTTGTTGTTTCTTTTGTGCTGGAGCACTTGCAGCTTCCTTATCAATTTTCCTTTTGTTTTGCTTGCCTTTAAAGGCACTTACCAAATGAGCACTTTTCGCCTTTCTCTCGTTGTCTTTCCTCTCTTGCACACAACGATATGAGCTCAGCAAGAGACCATTTCTGGCTTGTAGCTAACCTTAAACCCGACTAAATTGTGCAAGAAGAGATCAAAACTAAATGCACCAAAGAAGTCATCGCATTGTGCCCAACTTATGCCTTAGTTTCGGGGCTAAGACGAGACATCCTACGATGTACTCTTATGTTCCTTGTACCTTTATACCATGTAGAAATTAAGTTCAACTTTCGCCTTTATCGCTTTTAACAAAACGTTGCTCAATTTATTCAAGGAACTCTTCGCAAATGCCTCACCGCAATAACCCCTAAATGATTCTGGAATTCCACGCCTCATGATCATTAGACACATACGATTAGAACGATCCCACTTCTCAAAGTCCCGCTTTTGATCAACGGTACTTTCACCGTAAGAGAATTGGGTTTATCCGCTCTTAAAGCAAGTTTCATCCATACCAAGACATTAATATTTTTCCGCACCTTTAAAGCTTGGTCCCATTTAGTAATAGGATGTAGTTGATATCGGGCAGACATATAATGTATGTAAGTATTAACTCTAAATATAATAAAGCTCACATTAAAATTTATATGATGAGAATATAATAATCAAATTCAATAAGTGGCTTAATCCCATGACAAGATACTGGCCTAAGACTTATTAATTTTTAGTCTTTCGATTTAAAAAATTAACTTGTAAGTGGTACTCTTGATGTAGTAATCAAATATTAACAATAATATCCTGTCAAATATTAAGTCTTTCTTTGGACCGACTTAACATTCACATGGAAAAATTTATAATTGTTACATATTTATTACCACAGGTATGCTTAAAATCCGGCCAAATTAATAATCCTCCTTTGGGTTGATTAGTAATCGCATGGAATTCAAACACAAACCGAAGCTCAATATGAGAATTAATTCACTTAATAATAAAGAGGTTACTTTGGCAACTTATTGTTTCAACAAATTAATTCCAATATTAATAATAATTGCCAAGAATTAAATATGATTATTAACCTTAATTTATAACTTCATATTTATTTTGGCTCACATAATGTTAATTACGCAAGTAAAATAAACATGAAAAAAAAAATTCACTATAATCATAATAACATACAATACCAAATATATATAAATATATATAAGCCAATAAAATAAATCATAATTTGTATGTAATTCGCAGCGGAAACAACGGAATAATAATAACCCATAAGTATAGATCGAACACATTATGAATAAGTTCAGAAGTAAAACGCATCAATTTTATACTTCTGTAGAAACTAAGAGTTCAAACAACATATATTTATTCTTCGTTCTAGCTGTTAAGTATCAGCTGATCACCAATCCAATATGAAGGTGGCTCATGATACCAATTGTTAAATTTAATTTATGCCCAATACTTCATACTAGATTAATTGATAAAACATAATATCGGTTTACCTTGTTCCATCGTGATTGGAAGAATCAAGGGATTTCGGGATTCTCCAATTCTATACTAGCTTCCTCGTGTTATTTCAAGAATGGATGTAAAAGAATAGAAACCATACGAATTGTGACCTTAACCCCAAAGACCTATATATATGCAAATATAGGGTTCTATGATTACTATTGCGCCCATCATCTAATGTAATCATAACCCTGCTTTCTACACATATTAACTCATACTACTATGTCACCTAATAATAAGCCCAATAAACTTAAATATAAATAAACCAATCACTTTACGGGCTAATCCTTTAAGATAGCTTTTATACACATAATATAATACATATTACCAATACCCATTATTCTAACAAGGTAATCGAAAAAAAGAGTCAAAGTCCAAGCTTATTTTGTTGGGGCTTTATTATAAAAAAAGCTCTGTTTCAACACCACCTAGACTTACTG
The DNA here is from genome assembly GCA_019722365.1 of Lithospermum erythrorhizon. Lineage (NCBI taxonomy): Eukaryota > Viridiplantae > Streptophyta > Magnoliopsida > Boraginales > Boraginaceae > Lithospermum > Lithospermum erythrorhizon. Next base: position 122,389 of record JADFUC010000804.1, on the reverse strand, counting down.
GAAACGACGCCATTGAAGAATTATGTACCTCGGTTAAGAAGAGGTTAGACACGTGTTTTAGGCATCGACATAATAAATGAAGTACATGTATAAATAATAATTCATAACAGTATTTTGTATGATTCACAATTCTGATAAAACTATGCTAATATCAAATAAACATTTAAATCTTTTAAATAGACATATATGGGTACTGATTTTTCGACACTCGAATCCTATTTAAAAAATCCTTAATGATCCTGGGAATCTACTTTTAATAATCAATTTAAAGTATAATATTTCAAATAAACATTTAAATCTTTTAAATAGACATATATGGAGCATTTTACTACTTGAACTTATGAAAAAATCCTTTTAACATCTGAAATCTACTTTAAAATAACAAACACTTAACTAGATCAAATTTTTAATAATCAATTTTAATTAATTAACTGGATCAATTTTAATTAACTGGATCAATTTTAATAATCAATTTCAATTAATTGGATTTTTTTCAAAAGTTCAAGTGACAAAAATCATCTCCAAGTGTCTATTTGAAAAGTTGAAAGGTTAAAGTGTTTATTTAAAATCTTTTTCTTAATTCAAGTCCATGTATGAAATTTAGCCATAAAACTAGTTAGTTATATACTTTGATCGTACATACTCCGTATATGTTTACAGGTTACACAAACTGATAAATAGTTGTATTTGGGCTTAATCACATGATTATTTTCCAAATACACTCGGCATAGTGCATGGCTTATGTTGTTTAACTTGGTACAAGCCACATTACTAAGCTAACATAAGTAATGCAGAACCAATATGAAGAGCATAACAGAGACTAAGAACATGATATGATACTCCTTAAATATAATTAGGCATCGGCCAGGTCTGCTTAATCTGCTATATCGGTAATGCGTTCACCATGGTCGATGTATAACGGAACAGCGCTAATAAGGCCAGATATTCGGGAAGCAGCAAAATACCTAAGTAGAACATATTATTGAGGCTTTTTGATTCAGTAATAACTGCTTGAGTTTTCCAACCAGTGTAGGATCTGTGCATAGATAGTCCTGGAATTTCTTCCTCAAGGCCTGTAAAGTTTTCTTGTAATCCTCACTAGGTTTCATGTTAAGTAACTTTGAGAACAGTTCTTTCCACAGTTCACCTTTCCAGTATCTGAAAATGTAAGAGAATTGAGGGAAGAACTTTCATAAAAAGCAGTATCTTCAAACATATGATGAGTTAAGAAGAGTATTTTGTCTGGCTGTGCAACTTTTCAAAACATTTGAAACGAAAGGAGATATGATAATTTAAATGAAAAGACAGTTTTGTGAGATTGGACTCACCTCTTGAAAGCTAATTTTGGTTGATAATCATAGAAATCATTTGGGGATATTCTATGGTCGATCTCCATGTATTTTCCGTGGAGCATTGTGTGAGCAATAGCACAAAGACCATATGCATCTACCTGCAGAGGGAAATAAGAAATTGATGGTTTTTAAAGGCTACTAGAAATACAACTTATCCTAAGATGAAGACTAACCTCAAATGTCCAAGCCTTTTTTTCTTGCATTTCAATGCAACGAAATCCTGAGGTTCGACTGTCTCCTATGAACTTTGTTTCGGGAGGGAAGAGACTCAGATCAATTCCTCTCCCCCAGTCAATGAGGCAAAGTCCCTGTGCAATAAAAGTTTTCTGATTTACGACAATGATAAGAAACTTGTAACAAATAGTCGACATTGAAATGCTAGTTACCTGAGCATTCCAAGAACCAGTTCGGTCAAGGAAAGCATCTCCGTCAACTGTCAAATCATCCCTGGTCAACGTTAGCTCATTAGTCGGTCTTACATGTAAACGTCGATATGTAATTCATACAGAGGCTATTGAGAGTGTTGATAAGGTCATTTGCTACTCCTGAAAATTGGTTCGAGGATGAACATGTCTTTTGTGGTGTATTTTATTGCTTTAAAGCATATCTTATTATATATAACAATTAGTTGGTGAAAATGCTTGCAATAGGAAGATTAGCGGACACATTATAATTTAGTAACATGGCGGAAGGACTGGATAACTCCAAGTGACAATTAAGCAGTTTCTGAGTGTTAAAATCGGAATGTTCCCTAATCAACTTACCATCCTCAAAAAGTTTCATAGGAAGCTTAACCAACTGCTCATATCTCTAATATAGTAATGGGAACCAGAAAAACCAAACAAAACTACGCCTTATTCCACCAAGCGGGGTAAAAACCAACCATACGAGAAAAATGAGAATTTTATTTCTCCACTTCACTTTATATCAAACCAAACAATATGCTTTTAGAAAATAACTAATAGTTAATTATGCAAGGCCATGTATGCTTATGGACTCCTACAGCACTAGTGCTTGAGATGGTCTAATTTACCTGGAGTTTCGAAGAAGTAGATTATCAGGTTTGAGGTCTCCATGTATAATATCAGCATCATGCAGAATCTCCAACATGTGGAGCAGTTCAATAGTGTAGTACATACACAAAACTTCATCCATAAATGTATTTTTGCATAGATATAGATTGATGGCATCCTATACACAGAAGTAAAAAGGGATTCTTATGAACCGGGATACATAACAAGTAACTAAAGCACATAAGAATGCTGAAGCCTACCTGAAGTGTCCCATCTCCAAAATATTCAGAAATGATAATGCTATAATCAGCAAAAAGATGCATTTCATGTGCAAAGCCAAAACTCATTCTCTGTCACAAACAGTAGTAAATTAAAAAAATGGACATACAAAATAAATATAGAATATGAGAAAGAAATGTGAAAGAAAGGGGAATCTGTAAAGCTAAACACCATAAGAGACTCAACATCAACACATACCTCTGCTTGTGGAATTCTACGATCAAGCTGACGGTACATATAGAATTCCCAAGGAAATGGCGGCTTTTGTATCTGATAGAAATGTGCAAATTGAAAAAGCAGTGCATCAGGAGATGAAGCACAACGAACTCACAGTGAAGAAAACATATCATAATTACCTTAAGAGCAACAACACCATCTTCAGGATTACTAGTGCTATGTGCCTTAAGTACTTGGGCAAATCCTCCCTGACCAGCACAGCCTTTGATCTGGTACTTATTTCTACCTGTAGTATGACAAGTGTGCAACAAAAAAGTTAGCAAGGCTGAAACTGGAGTTTAGCAGTATATTGATTAGTATGTGATTGCATGTAGTATAATATAAACTGCCTGTACAATTAAAAGAAGAATCAACATTAATTTAAGTTAGATTAAGTTAGTCCCGATGACATTAATTACTCCAACCACTGAGTTGTCATTATTTAAACATTCATGGATTTCTTTGACTAATCTAATCAGAAATCTGATTCCTGGGAAGTTAATAGCTACATGACATCGCATTAACAAAAAACTTCAATCGCTTTGAAAGCATTAGCTAGTGTAATCTCTTTTGACATGCCAAACATGCTTAGAGTGCAAAGAAGCCCAAAAGTGAAATAGGTTGAGAAAGAATATGGTACCTATCTCAATTTCTTTTATTTCTACTGTATTTATGCAGTAGACGATAAAAATCACTTTCCTGATAAGGTTTGTTGATTTGAAGAAATGCCCACATCAGATAATGCCAAATGAATTATTCAGAAATACTACTCAAACATTCTGAATATAAGCTTAAAGGTGAATAGTACATCTTACATCATACTTGATGATATCAGCATTCATCTTTTCTAAAAGGCTTTTGGTGGTAGAGACCAACCACGGATTGACAAATTCATTGTTCTCTTTCGGCTCCATCTTCAGCAGAAAGAAACGCACAAGAAATTGCAATAAAAAAATGAGTCAAAATTAACTTCTAAGAAGCCATTATCAATAGATAAGCCTATGATACTAAAAGGTGGGCTCTTGTCACTTCTTACAGTACACAATATATGAGAGTGAGAACTACTTCATTCAACAAGCCAACACGACAATGAAAGCAATAGTCAGATTTGTTAAAATATGTATTTAAAGAGAAAGAGGATAAGTGAGTGTGACAAGATGGATGGCATTACAAACACCTAAAGAATTGAATAATCTTTAAGGTTTTTCACTTATTTTGAGTTGTATAGATCCCTAACAGAATTTAGCTATCTGTCATTTATGCTAAACATTGTACACTGTATTTTGCAACATTTTCTTGTATCTTTTCGCAAAACGGATTTCTTCAATCTGTGCTTTGCACTTCTATTTGAGAAGTATGAAAGGTTTCCAAATCCATTGAGTTTAAAAAATTTATTTTGCCTATTCATTATAAGAAAGATTGCCTACGGAACCACTATACAATGATGCATCTATAAAATCACATCAAACGACTAACATCAGACAAGCCGCAACTGAAAACATTCATGACACTTTAGACGTAGACACTTCAAAATATACCTTCTTTACCGATGCTGAAGTCAGTCTATCCGAGCACCTCTCAAGAAACAACACTTGCGCCTTCTTTAACCTCGCAAGAGGCTGAGCTTTCCTATAAGCCACATAGCAGACAAACTCAACTTCATATCGATTAAAAAAAAAGACATTAATACTTCCAATACTAAACTTAATCGAAGAGAGGTGAATTGAATGACCTTGAAATTCCTAGGTGATAAACCATAAACGCATCAATTAACTTCTCCTTCATCTCAAGAGTTAGAGCATAGGATTCGTACAACGACGAATTAAACAAGCAAATCTTAAAACGCATGATTTCCTTAAAAACCGCTTGATAGTCAGAGCAACTGTCCATCTGCAATAACAATAATAGCAACACCAACCAATTCATCACAACAAAATTCCAATTAATCGACATATTTTGAACAAAATATTGAATTTATACATACATAGAGAAACCAGACTTTAAGAAATCTGGCATCGTTTCTGTAACGCGTGTCGCCTTTGAATTTATCGATGTTTTAATTACTATATATTATCTGAAACCGTCGGAAATCGCTTTTGCAATTGAGCTTAAAACAGTTATGTCAATTGTAGTTAGTATGCATAATTGGTTGAATAAAAATTGAAAAAAAAAATTGAGTGGAGAAAAGGTAAGAGAGGATCTTGGTTGGTCAAAGGAAATTCGGCGACCATTGCTTCAGGAAAGTGGGCAACTCAAATTGTAGGCGGGAAATCACATTTCAATTTCAATTCATTTTCAAAAACATATGCTCCCTCCATTCCTAATTGATAATTACTTAATTAGGGTTATTTTAGTTTTACAAAAATTCCTAAATTATTTCCTATTTAGTTTGAAAATATAGAAGGAAAAAAATTAATTTTTGAGTTGAATTTAAAATTTCATAAATCTTTGTGTCAAATGAAATTTCTCTATCAAAAATGATAGAGGGACAAATAAATGTAATCATATTAATCTTTATCCATGATTTAATCAACTAAAGAAGAAATTGGGGAGAAGTTAATTATCTAGTCGTTATCTACTTTATCTCTGTAAAGTTCTCATAAATAAACCACTCAATTCTATTATTATATTCAACACAATTCACAAAGTAATAAAGATATTTCGCCCTTATCTCTTTATTCTCAGATATTTATATCGTTTTTGGCTATATTTATAACACGTTTTCACCCAACTTCCATTCTCTAATCAATGAAAGTTATATAATTCGCTTATTCATCGGTAGAATCGAGAATGGTCTTAATTTGTCGAGATGCCTCCTATTTTGTTAATACTTGGAATTATCCGAGTGTTTTGGTGAGTTATCCAATTGTAGCTCCAACGGTGGGAAGTTGTGTGTCCTAGTAGCATGAGGTGGAGATGATTCTAGAAGCTTCCTTAACTTGTATACGTGCGGATGATTTTGTGATTATACGGTTTGTTTACAAGAAAAAAGAGTTGATGAATAGGATATTCGAAGATTCACTCGGTTGTTTCAAATGGAAGATTATGTGCTTAATTGTAGTTTGTCTGAGGTAGAAAGTTTTGTTAATTGTTCTACCTTCCATGTGTGAAGGATTGTGTTTTGTGCCTACATCTATTTATACGCCTTTTTGTAGATGAGGAGAACGATCACTGAATAATAATTTAATGTTCTCTGTAGGTGTGAAGGCAAGGTAAAAAGAGGAAAGAAAAACTTTTGTAGTAAGTTGAACGTACGAAGCTATTCTATAAAGCTTTCTAAGATGTATAACTGTTGCTATAAAAAAATCTAACGACTCAAGTTAATTCAATAAACTAAAATATGAGATATTTAATTTATTTTCCGTGAAATTTTGGGACCTACTAAATATATTTTGTGTTCAGAACGTTATGCCTCTAAGCTACTATTTGACAAGCTTAAAATCTATGACGAAATGTAATTAGTGGACTCACTCTAATACGCTAGCCCAACTCCACTACTAAACCACTTAAGAGACACTATTTTAAAAACAAAGCAGAGACAATACCTCAGAGTTTTTATCTTTTCTCAATTTTCTCCCTCACCTCAAGCTGGAAATTAAAATTTTCGAGAAGTTTCTCCTCATCATCCCCGTCAGGCTTCAAGGTAAAAAAAGATGTATATTTTGAGTATTTTGTGAAATTCCAAACTTTGACTTTTGTTGACTTTTGATATTTTGAATTTTAATTCTCCAATCGATTCTTAGTTGTAGATTAGTTGTTCTGGATTGAAATATGGTGTTTGGATGTGAAATTTGGATGTTTTTAGCAGTTGACTTTTGAACTTTTGGGTCGATTTCTGATTTTTGGATAAATTATTGAATATAATTATTGTCTAGGCCTCCAAATTGTAATATACTTGAATATTAAATTCCATCGATATTTTGCAGAGTGCTGTTTTAGCTTAACTGACTTTCGGGTGATCGTGAGTTGACCGCTAAAACGTGCGTTAATGCATTGCTAATGATCATTATCAGGATTGTTTTGGGGATACATATACGAATTATGCAAGTGTCGGGGAACAAATAGGTGGGAATTAGTCGTAGTGGATTTCGGGGTAGTAAAACGCAACTTAGATTAATAAAAATGGTGAGTTATAAAGTTAAATTGATCGTAGTGTTGAAATTGAATTTTGAATTATTTGGAAATGTCAATAATAAAGATATAGGCCGATTATCGAATTTAGTCCGGTAACAGGTTTATCATCGATTGTTATTGAAACATAACCGTGTAATCTTTACGTAGTTGTAATTTATAAATTAAATGAGTTTAAAAAGTTCGGTATTTAAATTAGGATAGTGGGTCAAATTCGCTATGAGCTGCATTTTATTTTTGTAATGTGTCTGCTCGTATCGACGCTGGAACAAACAGCGAGATCGATTGATCATTGACGTTAATGATTTATCACTGGTTGAATTCATTTATGTTGAGCTTAGGTACGGTAAATTGGTCAGCATGTTGGTATCCGTTATAAACTTATCCGCAAGTATAGTTAAAGTAGATCATGAAATGTCAATTTGTTTCAGAAGGTCGATTTGATGCATTAAAGGTTATCGGAGGGTATCTATGTTTCGAGTATATTATGTTTAAACGTAATTTCCGAAAGTACGTTTATCTAGAGTATAGCGTTTCGAGCATAGGTTTTCGGTTCCCGAATTTGTTATCAGGTGTGATAAGTGGATGCCATTGAGACTATCAGTGTTGGTCAGAGTGTTTCGACATTGTATGCGATTTGTGAATCGTGGTGATTCGAGGGATGCCGGTACGACGCAAGTGCTCATAAAGTATTTACCGGGAAAAGGATATGTTGTTGCTGGGTGTTCGGGCGGTGAGCCCGGAAATGATAAATTTGTTATATACATATGTTGCTGCCAGGTTCAAGGCGAGCCTCGCCGAAAAGCAAGGATGAATTGTTATACATTATGTCATGTGGTTTCACTCTTTGCAATTCATTTATTTGTGATTGCGGATGTTACCGTGTCAAGTAGATTTCTGTTTGGTTAAGTGTGACGTGAAATATGGTCTGTGTGTTACGTAAGTCGAAGTTTCCTACAAGGCGCTGTGATTTATTTCGGCGAGTATCTCGCATGATGTTCAATAGTTAGCAAGTATTTTCTCGTATTATATTTACAACCGTATTTACCATCCGGCCATGTTAATATATATATATAAGGTATATGTATATATATATATATATGTATTTTCATTCTTTACCGTATATACTTCATATTCGACGTGGGTAAGTTACCATCCAAAGCATCCGCTTCCACTAAGCCTCTGCCGAAATTTTACTCCTCTTTTCCCACCTCCAGTTGACAAAAAGCATTTTGGAAGCCAGCTGAGTTGTTCTCGCAGACTTTATTTAGTGAGACGGTGGCTGTGATCCTCGCACCTTTTTTCATTCTTTGATGTAAAACATTACTTTTGGTTTTGGAGACAGATTGTAAGATATTTTGTGGTACATTTTCATGACTCAATGTCAGTTTACAAGTATCTTTATGTTTGGTTTGGCCAGAAATGCCACGTACTGCTAAGTTTCAGACGTCAACGCTTTCGCCAACCATTTTATTTTTTATCAAACCTGCCAGTTCTAATCGATTTTAAACAGTGTTTCGTGTCAACCATCGATCTGCGACTGAGTATCAAGTCAGATTTAATTTACTCCAACCTCGAGGGCACATACGGTAATTTATGGGTCGTTAGGAATTATGGCATCGTGAGCGAGGCTCTGCCTTTTCTTTTAATTGCCTGTGGAAAGGCGGTTTACGCTTCAAAGTTTTGAAAAATTTTGTGCCGCGAGTCTTTATGAAACTAAATCATTTTATTTTCTTCCAGATCGTCCGAGGATGCCACTGCAGAGTTGAGTCACAGACGAATCGCACTGCTAGGGTGTGCTTTAGAGCAGAAAGTGAGACTAAAGGCCGGGTAGGGGTAACGCCGGAAGAGGTCGCGTAATTCGCAGGGCATGCCAGTGCGTAGCCGGGGAGCTGCAGGAAGGGGCGCGGCGAGCCGAGCGTGATCAAATCCAGTTCCTGTGAGGGGGCACCCCGCAGGAGCCGCAGGCCGAGGATTTCGGAGAGGCAATGCCGGAGTGACGTTGTGCCTCAAAGATTCGAGACCCAAAGAAGGCACTCCGAGAGGCGAGATTCACTTGATTGTTAGACAGCTCAAGAAGTGACCACCTGAAGTCAGAGCGCCTCGACACCGAGGTCATGATCGAACTGTTGGAGTGCATTGTAGAATAAGTTTGAAACTGGCCGGCTTAGGGACGAGCCATGCAAAGTTTCTGTACCAAATTTGCCCGGGAGGAGCTGGAGTCATGGAACCATTTTCACTGGGCATTTTCATGCCCAAATATGTGCATGTTCAACAAGCATCAAGCGTGAAATGGCACAAGCAGGGATTGTCAACACCAGAGGGTGACGAGCCTATGTCAACAACAAGCATTTCACAACGTATGTCCTTCTTGCTGGTTCGTGCAGTGAGCCCTTCCGCCACGCCATTGGGAGAAAGCGGATCTCTGTGGTAGTCGGGCGGCCGTTCGAGGACGCATGCAGTCGTACGAGGATTCGGGCGTAGATCGACGGTGCAGCGGTAAAGTATTTAAAGTGAGTCGTACGGCAAGTATTAATGCAAATATTAAATAGAGGCACGGATATTCCAGAACGCGCGTTTACTTATCTTTACATGGTCTTTATACTACAAGTATTGTTTTATTTGAGCCACTTTTTATATCTTCAATTTTGCTAAAAAGGTCAGTTTTCGAAGTTACGTAATACATCCGAGAGTACTCTTTACTATAATGATACCCGCGGGAGGCCGGTTTGGTGTAATCAAGCTTATAGTAATTGTCCCTGCTGTCGATATAACTGCGTATTAGAAGTAGACCAAGTAATTTTCTCGAGTCAGTGGATTGATTGACTGGGAAACGGATCGTCAAAACACCATGTCAGAATAAATTGTCATCGTAAGGAGATCAGGTTTACTAGCCCCTAGAGGTCCGAGTTACGCAGTCAGTTGTGATGTGAGAGTTTTATCGCCTGCGGTGATCTCGTGTTAAGCCTCGTAAGTTACCGGCTTATGACGATCGGGTATCTGCTACGAACGGACTCAAGAAAGATGAGCCCTCAAATTGGTAACGTCCGATCATGCAGAGAATTGAGGACTTGTTTCCCGGCTGATTCACAGAATTGGCCTCCCAATGCAGTAGATCAATTTCGAATAAAGTACCGGAACGGGTTCGATATCTATGGCACCATAATAACGGGCCCAAAGAAATAAGGAATACTTTAGCTATGTGAGTCAGCTGAGAAGGGTTTACTGTGCTATTCCTGGGGTTCTCCAAGATGTTCACAAGAAAAGCATTTGAACGTACGAGGCTTTGTATCATCAAGAACAAAGTATTTATCAAGAACCGGCACTGCCATGATCGATGACTTTTACCACCAAGTGATGCGAGGTGTTTCTAAAAAATTGATTCGAGGTCCGATATCACCAAATGAGAGAATCATGAGGACGATATCAAAATCAGCTGCTTGCATAAAGATACACTATAAGTTCTTTGGTGATGCCGTCATTTAATAAACGCACTGTTAACTTCTCACGGACTCCGATGAATCGTGTTTTTCGAGAGTTCTCGATGTCTTCGTATCGTGGTTTATTGATGACATCTTTACTTATTCTAAGAGCGAGCTGAACAATACGTAAGATCATTTGAGAAAGTATTGGAAATCTTACGGGTAAATCATTAACGCAAAGTTTTATGTGAATTTTGTCAGCACTGGGTCATGTTATCTCGGCGGGGAAGAAAGCGACTCCACAAAAACGGGAAGTCGTGATTTAATCGGGAGAGGCCTTCAAGTTTAATCGAAAGCAGAAGTTTGGTTGGTTTAGTCATAATAATAAGGTTCATACAAGACTTTCGTTGATCGCCGCCTCCATGACTGCTGAGTAGCTTAAGAAAATGCATTTGTTCGCTATGAGTCACATGCACAAGCTTCAACGAGTTGAAGAGGCGATTGATCACAAGCATCAAAATTGCTGACACTACCGGCCGTGGAAACGCAGGGTACGTGCAGGTACAACGATGCTTCACATCGTGGGTTAGCCGCGACAGCAGACGGAAAGCGTGATCGCATATGCATCTCTTACAATCAACTACGCAGCACTATCCTACCATGACTGAGTTACTGCAGAATTGTTTTCGCTTGAAAATTGGGAGACACTACTTGTAATGGGTTAAATGTTTTATATTTATAGACCACAAGAGTTTGAAGTATATCACCACCCGTAGTGGAGCTAACCCTGAGACAACGTACACGTGGGATGAAGTTTCCGAGTGACTACGATCCATAAATTGAATATCATCCGGGAAAGAAATGGTAATGTAAGTGATGCCTCGAGTCAAAAAGGAAAGTCAAGGAGCCAAAGAGGGAGAAGCATTGGGGTAGACTTTGAGGTCGGAGGCTGGTCTGCTGGCTTATATGTATGCATCAAATAAGTAGATAAAGGGAGATGCAAAGGAAGATGAGAAAGTAGGCCTAGTTCGTGAGGCAATTCAGAGGTAAATCGGAGTTTACAAACAAAGGATGATGGTATTCTCATGGCTAGGGGATTTAGTGGTCGCGCCTACTTCGTACCTAAAAAGTGGAGATCTCGGATGAAAGCTCACAATGCCTCATATAAAGTAATCAAAGAGCAAGCAAAAATGTATCAAATTTAAGGGAGAACTATCGTAATGGACGCAAGAAGAAATTGCAAATTTTTGGTAAAAGTGTTTGATTTGTCAGGTCAAGATTGACTATAAGCCTTCCGCAAGTGTCATTGCGAACGCTACCTATATACCGAGTGACGCCGAGAAGATCACTCATGGACTTTGTGTTTGGGCTTCCGAGAACTCCTAAAAGAAACGATGGGATTTGATAATCATGGATAGACTATCTAAGACCTTTCATTTTCACCTATTAAAGCAAATCAATATCGGAAAATTCCTGCCAAGACATTTGTAATTGTCAAGCAGATCATACGTAAGTGCCGTAGAGTATTGTTTCGGATAGGACGCAAGGTTCATTTCGAGGTGTTTTGGGGGAGGATTCAGAGGCGTCAGACCTATGTCCAATCAGGCATCAAGGCTTCATTCTCAACCATGCTGAGTTTCCTAAGAGTCGACGAGGAGTTGCTTTAAAATGAGTTCGCTTATAATAACAAATAACCAGTGACCGGGATGGCAATTGTCAAGTTTTGTATGGCCGAGGCGAGTGACTACATACTGAAATGGTGGTGGGAGAAAGATTTACGGGTCCGAGCCAGCGAGAGTTCATAGAGAGGGTAAAATTGATAAATAAATATCTGAGAGGGACAAAGACGTGATAAACAAAGAAGTACGCCGACATCGACGCCGAATGACTTGTCATTCGAGGTAGATCGGGTATTTCTCAAGATATCTCCATGAAGGATGAGGTTCGGGGAGTAAGAGTAAAGCTGAGTCCTCACATTGGGGCCGCTCAAATCTTTGACAGTGAGCTACCGCTTAGCCCTCGCTAGAGAATTGAGAGGATTCATGATGTGTTCCATGTGGTTCTCCGAGGAAGTACGTGCTTGATGAGTCGCACATCTTGAGTTTTACTACGACCAAGTAGATTTGACTCTGGCTTATGAGGACTCGAGAATCTTGATCGTAGCAGAAGCACGAGGAACAGAAGTAAAAATTGGTAAAAAGTTTTATGGAGGAATCATCTAGTAGAAGCCACGCAGGAGCGCTTAGGAGGATATGCAAAAATCACACCCGCAATTGCCCGATGGTTAACATGACATCTCGTTGTTTTGATTCTTACCGTCAGGACTTTTGGGGTTGAGAATTTCAAGATCAAATTTTGTTAGGCGGGTAGAATGTAAAAACCTGTGAATTCACTGCTAATTAATAAACCAAAATATGAGATATTTAATTTATTTTCTCAGAAATTGGGACCCACTAAATATATTTTGTGTTCGTGAAATGCTATGTCTGGAAGTTAAAGGTCGGATTGCTAAATCTATAGACGGAAATGAACAGTGCCCGGAAAAGCCCAAACTCCAAATTACCAAACCACTTAAGAGACACTATTTTAAGCCCAAAACTCAAACCCAACCCATTTTTTCTTCTTCCTCACCTAGAACAAATTCTAGAGACACACCCTCAGAAGGCTTTGATCTTTCTTCTCAATTTTGTCCCTCAATTCCTCAAGCTTTGAGGCCAAAAATTTCTATAGTTTCTCCCCCCTCATCATCCCCCTGCTGCTTCGGCTGCAAAAAAGATGCGATATTTTGAGATTTTAAGTAAATCTCCAAACTTTGACTTTATTGACTTTGATATTTTGAATTTTACCTCCAATTGATTCTTGAGTTGTAGATTAGTTGTTCTTGGAATTGAAATAATGTTTACGGGAAATTTTGGATGTTTGTAAGCAATTGACTTTTGAACTTTTGCTGACTTGATTTTGGATAAATTATTGAATATAATTACTGCTTCAGGCCTAAATTTGTATTATACTTGATCGGGAGCAACGATCGATATTTGGGGTAGAGTGCCGCTTAAATAACTGACTTTCTGTGTGACGAAGTTGACTGCTAAACAAAGTGTTAATGTAAATAAGTTACTTGATCATTATCATGATTGTTTCTGGGGATACGTATATGATTCATAAGCTGGGGAACAAATAGCGGAATTAATCAGAGGATTTCGGGGTAGTAAACGAACTTAGATTAGGCCGAGAAAGTTATAGTTAAATTGATCGGGAAAAGGTTGAAATTGGAATTCTTTGAAATTATTTGGAAATGTCAGGTCAATAAGCATATAGGCCGATTATCGTAATTTAGTCCGAAATGGTGTTTATCATCGAGATTGTTATTAAAACATAACCGTAATCTTTTTACGTAAGTTGTAATTTATAACGGAAATGAAGTTTAAAAGCCCGGCATTTAAATTAGATAAAGCGGTCAAATGGTTATGAGTTGTGATTTTATTTTTTGTAATGCCAGTTCTGCTCGTACTCGACGGGAACAAATAAAGCAGGATCGATTGATCAAGCTGACCCAGCCGTACGAAGCAAGGGATTTATCAATGTTTGATATCTTATTTATGTTTGAGCGTAGGTATTTAAATTGGCCGCGATGTTGCATTCCGTGTTATAAACTTATCCGTGTGTATAGCCGGTAGACTACGAAATGTCATTTGTTTCTGGGTAGTCGCATTTGGATGCATTATGGTGTGGTTATCGAGGTATTCCATTGCTTGAGTATATTTATGTTTAAACGTAATTTCCGAGTATGTTTATCTCTGTATATATGCCTTTGTGCATAGGTTTTGTTCAATTTGTCAGACAGCGATAATGGATGCTACTGAGACTATCGCTGTTGGTTGTGGCTGCTCGATATCAGGCGCGCAGATTTCCAGAATTGTGTGATTCTGAGGATGTTTAGATTTATTGGGTGTCTGGCAAGTAGTCTGCTGAAAGCGATGAATTGTTATATACATATGTCAGCGTAAGGAACATGAAAAGCGATGAATTGTTATATTATGTCAGCGGTGGTTTTGCAATTTTTGCAAATCATTTATTTGTGATTGTGATGTTATCAGCGTCAGTGAGATTGCTTTTGGTTATGTGACGGAAATATGGTCTGCGGTGTTACGAAGTCGCAGTTTCCTACAAGCAAAGAGATTTATTTCATTGGTATTCTCGCTATGATGTTCAATAGTTAGCATTTTCAGATTATATTTGTATAAATCAGATTTACTCATCTCATTGCTAAGAAACTCTCATATATATATATATGTATTTATCCCTTACCGTATAATTTCCATCGGATGCGGTGTTACCATCCGCGATCCGCTTCAATTAAGTCGCCGAAGCTACCTTTCCTACCTCCAGTCGACAGCCATTTTGCCAGCTGAAGCTCATGAAAAGTGTTCGTGACTTTGAATAGAAAGCGAGAGACGGGTGGCCAGATCCTCGCGCCCTTTTTTTCATTCTTTGATGTAAAATAGCTTACTTTTGGTTTTGGAAGTCGAGATTGTAAGATATTTCAGGCATATTTTGTGACTCGTCACAAGTGTATCTTATGTTTTGGTTTATTGTTGTAAATAATGATGGTTAAGTTTTTGTATGTCAATGTTTTCGCTTTCTTCTAACCATTTTATTTTTATCAAATCGTCGTGTTCTAATTGCTTTAAATGTGTGTTTTCGTGTCAACCATCAATTGGTGACTATATACCGGGTTGATTTACTTACTCCAACCTCGGTATGCATAACCTCGTGGTCACATAAATGCAGGTTACAAGAGCGATCTTTTACATGTCTCTTTGTATTTACATGTAAATTTTGTATTTAAATGTAAATATCTGGAAAATAGTTTGTGATAATGATAAGTTATGCTTATAACTTAAACATTATTGGAACTAAGCTCAAAAGTCAGAATCCTCAAGAACGAATTCTAGACGCATACCCTCGACAAACAAAGTCTTGCCTTTGGCTTCAAATTTAACCTTGATATATGATATATAATATATGACAACAAACTTATGTGAAAGTCTTCATGGCATTCTATATGGATAAGTCATTACTATGACTCCAACAAATATAATATCGCATGAAAAAATACCCACTAATGCCAAGAACAAATAAAAAAAGATTATTTGGTCCTGAAGTACCATATATAAGAGCAAATTCATACTCATATAACCTATATATTATTTACTACTAATCTACCAACAAGAAGGCATTGGATTGAAGTTAGATGTACAAATTAATATTTATATCGTCTCCAAAAAGAGAACATATTCAATTTATATGCAATCGTTATCCGACCTAATATACTCTATATATATATATCAACAAATCTAAGAAAGTTGTGAATACGTTTGGTTGAGAAATATGATCTAACACATCTATGGCTATTTCATACATTTATAATATGAAAATTGGTTCTTATGACTAGACAAGACATAATTCTTCTACATCAGATAAAGCTTAAAGGAAGAATATATCGAGGGAGATAGAACAAAACATATTTCACCAAAAATTTTCTCACATGATCTTCAAAAGAATGGTGAAATTGATGTTCAAAAAATTTGTTCATGTAATACTCTAGCAAATATTTTCACTAAGTCAAATTGGATGTTTAGGAACACGCCATGACGCGTCAGTTACGGGAGTTAATACGCCTTGTACTTTTTTGCCATAACCAAAGTTTTGTCCAATGTGTTTCCTTTTAAGGTTTTAATGAACATTATATGTGTATGTTAAGAATAATGAACGTTTTTTCCTTCACTGAATTTTTATTTCCTAGTAAAGTTTTAACGAGACACGTTTCGGCGACACATCCAGAGTGAGCGCATGGGAATCTTTTTATTCGCTTATTTATGTTTACTATCAAACAAAGAAGTAGGGATATGTCATTATCCCTTTGGTGGATGTTTATCACCTAGCGAGAAATGAGGAGCTAATTATCGGGTCATTTTTTACTTTATCTTGTAAGTTTATAAAATAGACACTATCAGATTATATTTGAAAAGTTATATCATAATAAAGTGGGATTACCAATTGTTAATCCACTTTTGAACAACTCTTGTAATAACACAAACACATAGACTAATAAAGAACGAAAATGCACATGCTTAAATAACACAACCACATGAAAACCGAAATATATTAAATGTGCACCAATCTAGCATTGTACTAGATCTTGAGATATATAAATAAGCACTTATACGAATGCTCTCCATTCTCTTCGCCCTATTCGACTCTATCTTGGTGAATAAGTCCGCACTTCGACTTCAAGATACTTCTTTCTTCACGCCACACCTACTCTCGCAGACGTGATCAAGTATAACGACGAAGCAAATTTGATATAATAGACAGCTTCTAAGACAAGCGAATTAAGTATAGTACTACAAATAGAAAGAGATGATATTTTAATCTCAAGTATCCTCCTAACATTGTGTTAATAGATTCATCCACTATGTAATCTGTACAAAATGCATTTCACCATAAATTTATGAACAAATTATGTACTCGAGCTAAAACTAGCTCCTCGTATAGATCATTACACCTGCATTAAATAGAATTATCGATCATAATTATTCCTAATAATTACCAGATACACTATTCTACCAATGTGACTTGTATAATTCAACAACTCCTTTCTCGTAAGAATAGAGAAAATGCATTTAATACAACCCAAATTTTCACACTATTTAGAGGAAATATAATAACAAGACTTAAAACTATTCAAGAACTCTCACTCTCTATCTAATAGCCCCATACACCGATTTTAGGTTAATGACTCAAAACTGTGAGGGGCATTTATAGGCCTCAAAACCGCCTAAAACACGTAAGTCGTGGACTTCGGTGTGACCTTGCCAAGTCAGCGAATTGTCCTAATCCCTGGGCGAAGCTTCCAGACCCAAGTCCCGAACTCTTCATGAGGTCGCCTGCTTCCGCCGGATCGAATGGAAGTCCCGATCTCCCTTGCCAACTCCCACGTATCACATCGACTCGGATAGTGACTCCTGATTCAAGTTCCGATCTCCTGCATTCAACAATAAATAGTAGTAAACCAGATTAAAGGTACTTTTGCAACAATGACTTCTACAAAGGTAAATTATAAAGAGTAAGATTGTTGTAATAAATTGTTAACAAAAGTTGTACACCCAAAAGTGAGCTTTTTACAAATAGTCTGCACATTCAACCTACTACACACTATTTTCTCTCAAGTCTTTTTCCTCACTATTACAATGCAGAAAATATAATACTAAAGTGACAATCATCTCGGTCTGCATGAGACACTTATAAGGTGTAGGCACAATGAACACAATCCTCCACGTATGAAAAGTGCACCAATCAACAATATTTTCCATACCATATACATGCAATTAAAACTCCATAATCGTTCATTTGTAAACAAAGCATGTGAATCTTCTCAATGTTGTCTCGATTGTTTTCCTTTTAAAAGCTTGAAATAAATACCGCATATCGATTAAGATCTCCAATATAAAATGCAAGATATCTTCAAGATTGAGTCTTGCCTACTTCATGTTGCTAGAACCACAAGCTACCAACATTTGGTCTCACACAACGAAACACTGAGTCAATTTTCATGCACTATTAATATTCAACTCAACTACAAAAGCAATAAAGATATTCTCCTCCGTATCTCTTATTATCTCTAACTATTTCCATTGTTTTCAGTTTATATTTATAACGGTCATGTACTTCTTGCATCATTATTTCTAAAACTCTGTGTCTTGGATGAGAAAATAACTCGAACGCCTGGTCTCTGCTTGGAGCAAGAATCATAACACATTTTGTAACGATCAAATTTCAAAAGCGTCGGCCGCCTGAGGTTATGTCATCAACAATCAGATACCAGAAATACCGATCACGGATTTTACAACATAAAAAAGAGTTCATTTGATACACACACACTTTTGTCCATCGTGGTGAACTAACAATACATCACATGCTAACGTATCACCAACTAAACTTACATCAACCTCAAAAATACTAATGGCATAATACACATAATTTCACAATA
This sequence comes from Lithospermum erythrorhizon, assembly GCA_019722365.1. Taxonomy (NCBI): domain Eukaryota; kingdom Viridiplantae; phylum Streptophyta; class Magnoliopsida; order Boraginales; family Boraginaceae; genus Lithospermum; species Lithospermum erythrorhizon. The sequence goes on along the minus strand of JADFUC010000804.1, from coordinate 103,923 downwards.
CAACATATTACAATTTACCTCTCAATATACAAGTTTGAATGCTAGAAAATATAACAAGAGGAAAATGATTGTCGAGGATCTTGCCAATCAAGCCGTCACCTAAATCTTCAACTAAATTTATCAATGCAGCCTTCGACAAACTTCAACCCCTTAGAAACCTAGGGCATAAAACGCCTACTTATAGATTGTGAGTTTATTAAGTCGAAAGTGAATACAAATACCAATAAGATTGATCCTATCATACATATTCATACTTATATATATAACATAATGCATATACATTAACCAAAGCTAATACAATTAATAACATTCCTCACAACTCAATACATATAGAATCCTCTTATACGATGTTACACATAATACTATTAAGCACATTGAAGCTATAATCATAAATAATGCATATTCATTTATGTGGAAATCGGCCGCAACACACAAGATAATCAGTTACCAAACGAGAAATCTACTTCCACAAATAGTAAAATATAATGAAGAATTCACCTCCAAATAACACACGAGGAATTCACTCCTCCAAATAATACACATATTTATAATTCAATTTCAAATAATACATACATTACGAGGAATCCACCTCCAACAATCGCATTTATGTATCCACTCATCCTCCCACCGAGGCTACACCCTCACTTATATCACACCAAACCTCCAATCCACTGGCTACCCACAATATGCACTACACACCAAACTCCCATTGGTCACCACGGCCCGCTAATAAACATTACAAAAGTAATCAAAACATATCTCGCATACGTTTGCCACACAACACAAGTACATTACAAAGACACGCGTATACGACAATCTCTACAATATGAATCATAATTTAATATAATTTGGTAATCATACTATTCTATAATATCAATTCAAAATTCTACTATTTCTATAATATGAATTATACTCATAATGTTCATATATTATCAATTATAATCACACAATACATATGTCAAAATAGTCTCAAGACAAATACATGCAAATATATAATATAATATATATGAAAGTGTTCCTATCGTGAGATTTGTACTACCTCGAATCTCCAAAAGTATGAATGCTAATCTCTAAAGTGCCTCAAGGGCAGGGTCTAAAGCTCAATTCCTATTCAAAGAAGTAATATCAAGTAACACATTCCGTAGAATAACCTCTCTAACATCTATTTAAATCCCTTTGAAAGTATTGTACCACGATCACAACTCAATTTAACCTTTTAGTAATCATCTTATCCCCAAAATTAGTATACTCTAAAATCTAACTTAACTGTTATCTGACCTACCGACTTCATAACTCCCAATATTCTGGCCATCGCTTTTATTATCCCAACAATAACACGCTAGGTCACCTTCAATCAATTTAATAATCAATCGCCCACTAATTAACTCCATTATAATCAACATTTAGTTCAAAAGCCCAATTACTACTCAACTCTGGAATAACCTTAACTCCAACAATATCTCCACCAATCCACCTTTAAAACATCCAAATTATATTCTAAATAACTATATTAAGGTTCCACAACATCATCGTATAATTTAAAGAAAACTTAGAAAAATCAACCGATCCAATCAATACACTTCAACCCCCAAATCATGATAATTACAAACCACTCCTGCTATATTTCAAGTTTAGTGGATACTTCTATAACATTTCAACCTTTAAAAAACTCACCTCAAATCAACAAAAGTCAACCTATCAATTTCTACACATTTCAACCTCCAAAATCATCATTATAACTCCCCAATCATGTAATATGCTCCCTGCATTTATCCATACGTACTACTCTCAAGTCCCAAATCATGACAACAAAATCCATAAAAGTCAACTCTTCAAAACTCAAGAAATATCTCAACAGATTTGGATCTTTCTTACCTAGATATGATGAGGATGATTTCCAGGAGAAGAAAAATACACCACTTATTGTCCTCGAGTTTAAGCTTACAATCGATTTAGAGAAATTCAAGAAAAAATTCATGGGGAGAGGAAATTTTCAGCCAAAGAGGGAATTGATTTATGAGAAGTGATATTTAGCGGGAAGAATTTAAGTTCCGCTCTGGCTTAATTCTACACCTTCCGTATTTCTAAATCTCAGCAACGAAAACCGATTTAAACGTGTTATTCCCCTGTGGCATATATTACTATCATCTCATATTTGCCTCTGAGCATATTTATATTATTCAAAATTTTATACTATCTCCGGTTCCACTTACAAACCTAAATATACTACCAACCGACCGATTTGTCGAATTTTCCACTACTCAATCTCGAAATTTTTAATCACCTTAAATACTCCACCCCAGAAAACTTTATATACTATCAAATATAATATTGGTGCTTAACGGTTATTTCATCTTTGGGAACAAAAATATTCGGACAATATCATCAATTTATACTTAATTTCTTTGAATTTAAATTATCAAAATTATTAGGTAAGATAAATATATATGATCTCTCAAAATTGACACATTAGACACTAAGGGGGTGTTTGTTAAACTCATTAAACACTTAAATTAATTAATTCGGTACTTAGTTTATTAAGTTTATTTATGGTTAATGAATTATTCTTAAGATTTAATTTATGAAGTACTTCTATCAAACTTACCAAAATTTTAAGTTAAAATTCTCTACTTTTTCCTCCTTGAAAAAAATCGATGTGATAAATTTAAAATTATTCTTTATCTCACTTTATCCTCCATCATTATTATTATTATTATTATTATTATTATTATTATTATTATTATTATTATTATTATTATTATTATTATTATTATTATTATTATTATTATTATTATAATAATAATAATAGTAATATATTAATAATAAGAATAATAAAAATAAAAAATAAAAATAATATAATAATAATAATAATAAGAATAATAATAATAATTTATTATAATAATAAAAATAATAATAATAGAAATGAAGAGAATAAGTAAAACTAAAATAGTAATAATCAAATAAAAATAAAAATAAAATAATATTGCTTAAATATTATTAAAATAAAAATGATAATAAAAATAAATGAAATAATAATAATAATAACAAAGAATAAAATATAATAATAATAATAATAATAAACAAAATAATAATAAAAATAATAATGTAAAATACTAATAATAATAATTATAAAAATTATAATAAAAATTATATTAATAATTATAATAATAATAATTACTTAATATTATTATTATTATATTATAATAATTAATGATAATAATTACTATCATAATTAATAATAATAATAATTAATAATATATTTTAGTAATCATATTTATTCTGTCTTTATATTAATAATATTTATTATTTATATATCTATCAGAGTATTATTTCTATTAAATATGTTTTATATATAAAAATGAAATGCAGGTGTTCTGCTAATACAATCCAATTTAAATATTTTCTTGAATCAAGACAAACAACTAAACATTTTCTTTTAAGATTTAGATTCATTTATAATTCAGCTTTAAGCTGGTCTTTAATTTTCATTATATTGAATAAAACCACTCCCAATCTTATTTTATACAAAATATAATAATTTTCTTAATTGCAATTCAACTAGGATTTTAGGACTCACACATGACTAAGACCCGGATATTAGGAATCTAGTATACTTTAGTTGAACAATAAATGTAATTATTTAACTAACGAGCCAATATTAAATTTTGAAACATCAACTGATAAGTCGTATCATGTGATTTAAAAATAATATTTGTATTATATATTGAATTTTTTATTGCTTTTATTGTCAAATTATTATTTATGTTCTTCTACATACGGTTATCAAGCATACCACTGAGGCTACATTAGGTACTAATAAAAAAGATCACATCTCGATCGTAGGGGCTTCGCCTGCAGTATTTTCAGTGCTCTCTGCTTTTTACTATCGCAACTTCAAGGGCTTAACATTATCTCTCATGTTCGAACTCTTCATCACTTGCGTAGTAGATTGAAAGCATACATTAGGCAATAAATGACACACATGAACGAGACTCGAGTATTAGCAATTTAATATACTTTAAAGCTGGAATGCAGTATTTACTATATGTAAAAACCGTAGCGATTTCAAGCACAAAATAAATTCAAAATATGAGATTTTAATTTATCGCGGAATTGGAAACCTACTAAACATTTTATGTTCGTGAATGTTTCAAGTTAGTTGTCTAAAATAAAGCTTAAAAACGAGATGACGATCGACCAGCGCTCGGATTTTCACTGCTGGGCTTTTTGGGCCCAAACTCCACTACTAACCTATCTAATAGCCCAACAAGCCTAAAACCATTTCTTTCTTCTCTTCCTTTCCTCGCTGCTTCCACCAGCAGAAGTCTCTACTTTTTTTATTTTTCTTCAATTCTCTCCCCACCCTCAAGCTTTGGACCTAAAATTTTCGGGAGAGTTTCTCCTCATCATCCCCGTCGTTTCAAGGTAAAAAAGGTGCGATATTTTTGAGTATTTTGTGAAATCTCCAAACTTTGACTTTTGTTGACTTTTTTAGATTTTGAATTTTATTGTTCCAATTGATTCTTGGGTTGTAAATTAGTTATTATTGGCCTAAATATTGTGTTTGATATGAAATTTCTTGGATGTTTTAGGCTGCTGACTTTTGGAACTTTGGGTCGATTTTGGATTTTTGGACATATTATTGAATAGAATTATTGTTCAGGCTTAAATTATAGCATAGAATTGATAATGATCGATATTCAGAAAGTGTTGTTATAGTTGAATTGACTTTCTGTGATCGGTCGATTTCGCTAAAATGCAAGTTAATGAATAAGTTAGTTGGACTGTTGAAAGCGTGATTAAGTTTTCTGGGGATAAGAACTACAAGGTTGAAGAAATCGTTTGAATTAATCTTAGTGATTTGTGAGGTGCCTGATTGGGATTAGAGGTCAATCAGAATGGCTAAATTAATCGATGTTTGAAATGTGATTGATTGAAAATATTTGGAAATGTTGGAAATTTGAATAGGATATAGGCCGATTATCGAATTTAGTCCGTGAGGTTTTGTGGTTGTCATCAAAATTGTTATTGAAACATAGTTAGTAATTTTACGTAAGTTGTCAATTTATAACTGAAATGGGTTAAAAAGTCTGGTATTTAAAATTAGATAAAAGTGTCAAATGATTACGGTTAGCATTATATTAAATGTTTCGCTCGCATCGACGCGAAATGTCAAAGGAGATTTATTGATCATTGGCCAGAAAAGGTACTAGCCATAAGTGGGGATTTAGCATCACTGCTTGTTACCTATTTATGTTTGACAGAATGGGTAAATTACGCCATAAATGTGTATCAGTATATGAACTTATCTATGTGTATAGTTAAGATCAAGAAATGTCACTTGTTTTCGTAAGTTCCATTAGATGGCCATGTGTGGTTATTGAGGAATCTATGTTCGAAAGCATATTTGCTGCTTAAGCGTAATTTTGTGCATGTTTATGTCGTAAGTTTATTCATGTTTACATTTGGTGTTATGGACGTATCCGGAGTATATCTATGCTCGGTGGAGATAGGTTTGTTCAATTTGTTGTATCAGCATGATATGGATGCTACTGCATCTACAAAAGGTCAAGTTGTACGCTTGACACTGTATGCGATTTGTGAATTGCTCTTGATTCGGGAGGATGTTTAGACGACGCGGTGTTCAATAGCCTCACGGAAAAGGATATGTATTTGTCATGCCTGAATTTCATTTTAAAAATGATGAATTGTTATATATGACGATCAATTTACTTTGTGTTGTTTTATCATGGGTTATGTGATTAACGTGTCAGAAATTTTGCCGTTACTGCTTGCCATGTGACGCGAATATGACCTCATGAAAGTTAACGGTTGAATTCTTCAGAATGCGATTTGTTGCTGATTTACGGTTGATCCTGCTGGCATGCCGGGTAGTTAGTATGTTTCGTATTATATATGTATAAATGTAATTATTCATCCTATCGCTATTTACATAATGTGATACGCTTATTCCTTGCTGTATACTATCTCGGATACGGGTGTTACCATCCGTGATTCAAGCTTCATCAGTTCGCCGGTACTTACCTCTTCCTCTGCACCTTCGATCGACAAGGCCCTTTCAAGCCAAAAATGAGTCGAGAGTATCCTGGATTTTATTTATGAAAGCAGGCGGGAAGCAGTGATCCCGCCATTATTTGTTCTCGCTCATTTTTATGTACTCAAAATTTCAGATTTGATTCCTTTGTTGAAAAATTAACTGCTTCATGTGGAGTATCTTCGTTTTGGAACTTCTTTATGAAGTTGCATTTTGGTTTGGCTTACGATGCCATTTATGGTTAAATCTATGTACGGAATGTTTTCATTAACTATTTCCATTTTTATCAAATCACAGTTCTACTAGTTTTCAAAACAAGATTTTCGCACAACTGTCAGACATGACTGGGATATACAGTGCTGACGATTTACTCCAACTCTATGGGCGCATTTAATTTATAATACGTGGTAGTTACATATGGATCTAAGTCATTATTAAATTTTTGAAAATCAATAGTAGCATCTGTGGTCTTACAAATAATACCCATCTATTTCTAAAAAGACAGCACCTGGATTTTTATTGCTAAAGACAATAAATTTTACAATCTCGACGACATTCAAAATCTCTCGATTAACTGTACTACAGTGTGCTTAATAAGAAAGATACTTTATCAATCAAAACTACCAACTTAATAATAAAGTATGTCGAAAATACTATTTCGAAGTACAACTTTTCTTCCCAAAAAAAGTGTTTAAACGTTTAAATAATTGTTGTATATACATTACTCGAAATTTTGTAAAATTCGAGACTTAACTATCATTACACAAATATAAAATTTTAAAACTAATTGTGCAATGAAACTATCATTGCATCAACCGGGACAAGTCTATTTTGTCGAAGTGTTGGGTGTGTTTGTGGAAGAAACTCGTTAAGACTGAAAAGGAGTCATGCTAAAAACATACCCAAACAGTGTTACAGAGTGAAAAATATGTGAAATGCCTATTTTGCCTTATAAATATAAGAACTAAAATAATAATTTCACGTCTAATACGAGTTGGACTAAATCCACACAAACAATATTAAAATTATTTAAAATAACTATTTTATCTTTAAATGAAACTTTCTCAAATACTAAATTAATAAATAGGGGGTAAAATAATTATTTCATCCTCTTTTATCGTAGTGTGTCAGTGTGACTTTAGCTTGAGTTGTCTAATACTAATACCAAGTAATTTACTGTTTGGAGTGTGGTTATAGCAGCCATGACTGGAAAGTCTTTGGAGCAGTAACATCACATGTTTTAAAAAGTCAAAAGTCTAAGTAATCATTTTTTAAAAGAAACGCGGTCGCACATGATTATTGGCTCCCATATGAACATTAAGGATCTATCAATTACCAAAAGTTTTAATATATTTTGTTTGTAGATTTGTGAGAATTTATTAAGGTTTTGAAGAGTCAAGGAAATCCATCAATCATGACAGGAAGAGAAATCTTGCATAAAATGAAGGTAACTTCTTCAATCTTTCTACTACTTAATTGCACCTTTTTTGCCTTTTCTTGTTTGCTTTTGGTATTTACGTGCTTATATTTTTTCTTTTGTTGTAAATCTAAATAATATTGCATCCTTAAAAAATGAATTTGAGCTAGTTTTGCTTTATAGTCATGATTAAGAATGCCTCAGATGATGCAAGAATATTATATATTTTATTTTTTTTGGGGGTGAGCTTGATTGATCATTGTGCAAGAGCTTTGAACAAACAGATAGGAAAGGGAAGAGAGCATCCGTTTTGATTAGCTAGATTTGACTTTATTACACAAACAAGTTGATCGCTTTTTAACCAATATTTTTTGCACCTATCCAATAGAACCCTTACTTAACAAAGAAATGTCACCATTTTACTTTAGCTTATCATACTTTTGAAAAACATGATAATCAAGGCGAAAAATGATGTGTCGCATAGATTACTATAGGATTATATATTCTTAAGTTAGTGTCATATATAATTCTGTTGTCCATGTCAAGAATGTAATGAGCCCACTTACATCAAATGAAGGTACTACGACAGAAGAGGAATTGGTGCATATCTGCTGACACACTTTCATCATTGAATTGTTCTATTTTCTCTATACAAGACTAGGCGTAGCATACATCTTATAAATAAGATATTCGATGTTTAGAGTTTTAAGATTTTAAGATTAATGGAATGTGATTACGTGGTTTGTTCCAGATAGATATAGTCATCTTTTTTGCTTGAAGTTAATCATTTGAGATGGTACAATTAACTGTACAAGTTGATCGTCAATTACTCTTAATCAACTAACCCTTCCAGATATTGGTTTCGTTTTTGTTAGACTTGTATTGCCCGTCTCCTTATTCCTCTGTATTTAGTTTCTTTTTCACAGGTTTAGTTTCAGTTTTGGCATTCTTATAATCTTTAGAAGGTGCAAGTGTTTGATTTCCTCCTATTCGTTATTTGAGGAGCATGCTCTTTTTGTTAGTAATCCGTGTATATGTTTAACTTCACTTAAGGGGATTATGATTTGACCTGTTGAACACATTAGTCGCCTTTCTGTTTTTGATTTTTTTTGAAGTACTTCCCAGGAAAAGGCATGCTTTTCCGCATCCTCACCTGATACTGGAAAAGGTAAAAGCAAGGTGTCCAAGCACATAACTCATGGATTTCACCTAGTGAAGGGAAAATCAAATCATGCAATGGAGGATTATTTGGTTTCCGAGTTCAAGCGACAGGATGACAATGAGTTGGGTCTATTTGCAATCTTTGATGGACATTTGGGTCATGATGTTGCCAGTTATTTACAAAAGCACTTATTCAGCAACATCTTGAAAGAGGTAGCGTGCCCCTTTAATTTTTTTCAAGATTTCATATGCTAAAATGACTGTTTGTTGCACAACATTTTTTATTGGAACGTTTTCTGAAGTCATTTGTCATCCTTTTACTCTGTATAATTTCACCTGAAGCAGCCGGACTTTTGGACTGATACTGAGAGTGCAATCAAGAGGGCTTATCGCACAACTGATAATAATATACTTGAACCATCTCTTCACTTGGGGAATGGAGGGTCCACTGCAGTCACTGCAATTCTTATCAATGGTCAGAAACTTTTAGTTGCAAATTTAGGAGATTCTCGTGCTGTTATAAGCAAAAAAGGTGAGGCTGAGCAGCTATCTGTTGATCACGAGCCGAGCAAGGAGAAGAAGATTATTGAAAGCAAGGGCGGTTTTGTTTCAAATCTTCCAGGTATTCTGATAAATGATTTAATGAGCGACCTTCTCAAGTTTATGAGATTCCATAAATCTTAAGTTGTCTGCTTTTCAATCCTTATCTCACGGCTTCCACATTTTCTTAATGTCTTAATCATCCAATTTAAAGAAATTTATAGATTCAGATGTGTGCTATTTGTGAAGAAAGTATCTATATTTTGAATACTGAGTAATTTTCTTCACTTGCTTTGCTATGTCGTGTAATAGCTAATCTTGAATCGCTCCTCATTATTTGGAAACCTTGGAATTCGGACCAACTTCTTACAATTGAGCTATGTTCCCCATCTCATTATTTAGTTGTTCCTTTGTAGGTGATGTTCCTCGAGTCGATGGGCAGCTGGCTGTGGCTCGAGCATTTGGTGATAAGAGCTTAAAGATACATCTTAGTTCAGAACCTGATGTTGCAATAGAGGGTATAGATGATGGTATAGATTTGATCATTTTGGCAAGTGATGGTCTGTGGAAGGTGGGTTCTATGCAAATATGAATCCATCATATGAAGCTGAAGTTACTATTTCCTGAAGATGTTATTCTATTATTTCAATTCTGATGTTATACTCCAACTTCTGATATTATATTCTCATTCAGGTGATGTCGAATCAAGAAGCAGTCGACTCGATAAAGAATATAAAGGATGCACAGGCAGCAGCAAAACATCTTACAGAAGAAGCTCTCTCTAGGAAAAGCAAGGATGATATATCTTGCATAGTTGTAAGGTTTCATTAATCAAATTGAGCTTTAGAAGTGAGAAGGCTTAAAATTATGTTTCTGTGTAATGAAACAAAATTAATTTAAGTTATATTTGTATTTGAAACAGTGAACTATTCTACCAACGACCAGTTGTCAAACCAACAATCAATAAGTGCAGGAACAATAACTAAATACGAGAAAACAGCATCACACACACGATATCCAGCTCGGGTGTCATTACACCTGAGCCCCCAAAAAAGAAATTGGTCTGTGTGAGCATTCCACTAAACAATTAAGCAATTACAAAAGAGTGACTTACACAAATTTTCCACATCTACTACACCTTAACTAACCTTCACCTTTCTTCTGCATCTGTGATCCACCTATTTTATAATTCTCCCTTTGTCAACACTCTGCTAAGTTACAATATGTTTCACAACTTAGTGCTCCTGTTAGACCTGCTAAGTAATAATGCTGCTATTAATAACGTATACAAGGCTAGAAAATTGCAGATTTCTCCTAACACAAACTCACCTACTCTAAACACTTGTGAATTCTCTATGGATGAATAAATGATAATTGCGGTGGTCTCCAATTCTTGGTCTTGAGATCTTTATATATCGTAGGCAATGCAAAGACTTCGGTCTTCAAACAAACAAGGACACCGGAATAAGGAGACTCCCACCCGAACTTCAACACTTGCTATCTATCTTTATCCATCATGCATCATTTATCACATCTTCAAAACTCATTATTCGGATAAGGTCGAATATATAGGCACAGTCCTTTCGCAAGTGAAACACGTCTCGAAGCCTCATTGTTTTAACACTCGGACGAAAACAAACTATCGAGTACTCTTTGGGGATATGACCATCCAATAGTTATAACAAGAAGACTCCTGCTAAAAATCTCATCCTCAACACCTCGCATTAACAAACTCCCCCTTTGGATAAGTTTTTCATGACAAATCCCCAAACTTCACAAGATGAGAAAACCAACAAAAAAACAAGTGTTAAAACATTAGTCAATAAAACACAGCAAAAGAACACACAAATCCACATCACCGCAAAATCAAAAACTCTACTCCCCATTTATCTAAAAAACATGCACAAAGCAAGAGAAAACAAAACATATTGCTGGCTGACGAGACGCACATGTCTCATCACCGCAGCAACAAGATCAACAGCCTTCAAGATCATCGGAGGATTAAAGGCATGTGTGTGGGTGCGAATAAAGCTCAAGATAGCGAGGCATTGGATCATTGAGGGACTCTTGACTTCGTAGCATGGATTTTGGCCTGATGCTACGATAGTCTTGGCCTCGAATCTCGCCGACCCTAAGCAAATTCTCTCATAAACCTCGAGCAACATACTAACAAATTTCCTCCCTTCAGAACAGTTCAGCCGACTATCGATTGAATTGACATCAATGACATACTTCCCTTTCATCAGCTTGTCACTTATAGTCAGGGGCTTGACATATTTCCCAAGTCCATTTTCTTTCTTTAGAACAGTTTGACGCCGAAGAGCAAGCAGCCGCAGATGAGGCTAGGAAAGTTTCAATCGCTTCTAATCTTCTGGCTCCAGTTTTGGCATGATCCACAATCTGATAGAAAATGATCTTTCCCACATTTAGCACATGCTCAGTCCCCATCACAAATGTAAAGATCCTACCTAGTTTCACTGTATTATTTGAGGTAGGCACAAGGTTGGCAATGGAAGCCTCAAAGGGAGGATCGTGATACCTCAAACTCAGATGTGAAGCCCAGAATTGCTCCTCGTAGGCCAAGCCGGCCGCTGTCTTTCCACTAACCTCAATGATATCCCCTAATTTCAGTGTAGCTCCTTCATCCCTAAACCCATAGTGTTTGGTTGATCACCCAGGTTGAATTTGAAGACATGTTCTCCGGGCTTCACCTTTAAACATGGGACTTGCGTGGTCTGTAATTCTCCGTTAATCTTGCATATAAACTCTCCGACTAGTCGAGCTAAGTCTAATGTCGACATAATTCCTAGCACCACCCAAGTACGCCAACGTAGTCCGGTTATTATAGGTGACCTCAGATAGATATCTCTCTGACAAGATGTTCCTGGCACACACATACTTCCACTTAGCTTCGTGTTCTTAACCACAAAAGTCTACTCCATCCGTAGATACTTCTTCCACATCCTTGGCAATCCACCTGTTATTGATTCTATTTCTACTATCATTGACATTTAGCTCTGCCCCTTGACCCCTCTCCTCAGTATCCTATCCCCTTCATCGTACTCGCGAACATCATCAACCACAAACCTATCACCCTTTCCTAAACTCATAGGTTCAGATATCACTACTCCTTTCTCCTTTGGCAGCCAGCACTCGATCCTAACAACAACATCACTAGCCCTTTTTTCCTTGCCTTTTCCTTTACTACTCCTCTTTCTCTCCTCAGTTTTCATCTCCATGTCTTCCAAATCAACAGCCTTACTAGGTTCCATAGATTCATCAGAATCTCCCCTAAATCTAATGCAGCCTTCTTATTCTCTAAGTCAATAGCACTTGGCCTAGTTCTTCGCTTTCCATCACTGCCGACGACACTATGTAGATGGTGTTATAACAATAGCGAAGATTCGTATAAGCATTTTCATGGAAATCCGTAAAATTTAAAAAATTCAAAATACTTAATCAAAAAATATTTATCTCGAGAATAAAGACTTTTTAGTTTTGGTTTGAAAAACCTCTGTAACTCTTCTTTCGATTATAACCGTGGAATCGACCATTTCGCTACATAAAGAATAATCAATTTGAAAGGGCTGTAAGAAATCAAATGTCACAATACTTTTTTGACACATGGAAATTTAATAACCGGTAACGACTCGTCAATGAATAAATTAAAATGTGAAGTTATTAATTTAATTAACGTAAAATTGGACCCACTTTATATTTCATGTACTGTAAATGTTGATGTTGGAAATTAATAGTCGAGGTAAGTTGAATCGAGAGGTATTGCTTGAACTAAAACGGTTGATTTCTTTTCATCTCAGATAAACTCGTTTTTCCCTCATCCTTCCCACATACCAAACAAGCCCTTAAGAGAGGATAAAAAAAAAAAAAAGAAAATCCCATCTCCCTTCTTTCCCCCCAACCGCCGAACCCCTCCCCTCTCCCCCTTGAATTTCTTTCTTCGATTTCTCCTCCATCTCGCGAGCTTTGGCCCTCAAATTTCTTGGAGAGTTTCATCATCCTCTTCTTCGATTCAAGATGAAAAAGGCCGAATATTTTGGATATTTTATGAGTTTCAATGGGTTGACTTTTGTTGGATTTTTTGTATTTCATTATTGCTTACACCGATTCTTAGGCCTTAACTTATTTGTTCTTGATTTAAAGTTAGCATTTGGATGAGTAATTCAGACGCTTTAGGGACGCGGACTTTTGGGATTTAGTTTGACTGCTTTTTGAGGTTTAATATTGCATATGATTATTATCTAGACTTAGATTATAGTATAGGAGATGAAAATAATGGGGTGATTTTTTTGGGTTGAAAATATTGCGTAGTTTGTGTTGATCTTCAAGTTGACTTCGGCCACTTTTTCCAAAACCGCTTTTAATGGTATAAGCATGTTCTGGACCTTTATTATAGTTGTTCGAGGTGTGGAATTAGCTCTATAAGTTGTCGGATGAATATATGTTGAAATTAGTTTATTAGATTTGGTTAGTGTTCGGGCTGTGAGGTTAAAGGTTGTTAGAAAATGGGTTTAGTTGGTTGAAGAGTTGATATTTTGATTGGTTAAAAATTGTTTAAAGTGTGTTAGCAATGGCGTTGTAGTAGGGTCAAATGGTTAAGGGGTTGTCTCATTACGTTTAGTTTATCGTTTGAGCTTAACTAGTAATATTTCACCTAAAGTGGCTAATGGGTACTAAAAGTTGTTAAAAAGAGAATTTATAACGAAGTTTGTAGTAATCGTACTTTCGGTGTTTTGTTTAGACTCGGAACGCCGGCGTCATGGATCGATTGATTTCTGCGCTAGTGGTACTAGCCAAATGTGGGGATTTATCACTCGTATGATAATATTATTTACGTTTGAGTGAAGTACTTGATAAATAGATACGTGACTATAAGCAATTGCTTTTGAATCTCGATATGATAGCGCACTTGTGAAGCGAAATGTTGAATCAGATGGATGGTTGTGTTATGTATATTATGGTAATGAGTTTATATGAGATTGGTGTATTATGTATATTGGTGGGTGCCATATCGAGATTGTTATGATTGAGCCCGCCGAAAAGGACATGATATCTTTATGGGTGAGCTGGCGGTGAGCTCAAGGGGAAAAAGGGATACTTATATTATGTCAGGTTATATAGCGAGCCCTCGCCGAAAAGCGGCAATCTGCATTATATAAATGTCGGATACAAGCAGGGTAACGCCCGGCCCGCCCACCGGGTCGGGTGCGTTATTAGATTTGATGGACTGGTCTCACAAACCACCACCGGGTCTTTCCTCACTCACGTGCTCATCGAGAAACTTCCTACCGGGGTCCCCATCCTAGAATTACTCCCCCAGTCAAGCACGCTTAACATCGAGTTCTATAGGATGAGCTCCTAAAAGAAGATGCATCTGGTGGTATGAGTAGCACTTAAATCAAATCTTATCAAAACATATAACACACCACACACACACACACACACACATTTTGCGTGGCTCCGCATTACAACCTCCCCCACTTAAATACTCAACGCCCTCGTTGAGCCCATTAACACATCCAGACGTACCATCCGTGTGATTCTAGAGGTGGCTCCACGGCCTCAAGAGGTGTGTCCTATTTCACTCATACGCATAGTTCTGATCCTTACGCCCGGACGGCTTTGTTTCCGATACCATTTGCAGGGACGGCCGCCCGCCCACTGGTCGGGCGCTGCTATATTAGATTTGATGGATCGGCCTCACAAACCACTTACCGGCCTTCAAAGACGCTTTGTCCTTACTCACGGCTCACCGGTAAATCCTCCCAACGGGCCACCCATCCTGGGATCATTCTGGAAGTCGCCATCACGCTTAACATTGGAGTTCTTATAGGATGAGCTTCCGAAAAGAAGATGCATCTTGGTGGTATGAGTAGTACCAATCAAATCATATCAAACATATCACACACCACACACACACACACACACACACATTTTTGGGTCGGGTATTACAAATGCCTTTCCATTTTGTCCCCTCACTCTACGTGTTTCACCGAGAAACTTCCTAAATGTGGGTCATCCATCCTAGAATTACCCCAGTCAAGCACGCTAACATTGGAGTTCTTATACGAGCTTCCGAAAAAGAAGATCCATCTTCAAAGTGTACGAAGAAGACTAATCAAATCTTTATCAAAACATATCACACACCACACACACACACACACACATATTTTTACCTGGGCCTAAGATTACAACCTCCCCCACTTAAATACTCAACGCCTCAAGTGAGACATTAACACATCCAGATCGCACTCATCCGTGTGAGACTTAGAGGCGGCTCCTACGGCCTCGCTAAGAGTGCCGCGCGACTTTGCTACCGCAAGACTTAGTTCTCAAGGCCCGGATCGCCCGCTCGATACCATTTGTAACGCCTGCCCGGCCCCACCGGGTCGGGTGCTGCTATTAGATTTGATGGATCGGGCTCACAAACCACCACGTGGTCTTTCCAAAGACGCTTTGTCCTCACTCACGTGCTCTTCACCGAAACTCCCCAGCCGGGTCACCCATCCTAGAATTAGCTCAAAGTCACAATACTTAACATTGGAGTTCTTATAGGATGAGCTTCCGGTAAAAGAAGATGCATCTGGTGGTATGAGTAGTACCAATCAAATCTTATCAAACATATCACACACCACACACACACACACACAATATCATTATTTTTAAGTGTCCTGATATTACAACTCCCCCACTTAAATACTCAACGCCCCGCAGCCACAACACATCCAGACTGCACTATATCCAGGTGAGATTCTAGAGGTGGTCTCTAATGTGCCTCAAGAGGTGTTCCGTGACTTTGGCGCGCCAGATAGCACTTAGATCCCACAGCTCCGGACGGCTTGCTCGACACATTTGTAACGCCCGCCCGCCTACCGGTTCTGCGGCGTTATTAGATTTGATGTGGATCGGGCCTCACAAACTTCACCACGGCCTTTCCAAAGACGCTTTGTCGCCACTCACGCCGCCACCGAGAAACTTCTCAAAGGGTCACCCATCCTAAAAATTGGCCTCAAAGTCAAGCACGCCTTAACATTGGGAATTTATAGGACGAATACCTCCGGGGCAAGATGCATCTTGGTGGTATGAGTAGTACCAATCAAATCTTATCAAAACATATCACACACCACACACACATATTTTTGCGGTCGGGTATTACATTGTGTGCATTGGCTTCAGTATCAGGTTGACATCGAGGATGTCACCTGCCTCAAATGTTGATAATGTCCTCGTCTTGTTTGAGTTTGCTTATATTGTTATTGTGGTATAAACCGTTGTGTTTGAGAATTTATGATGTTTTGCTCAAGCACTATGTGACATGCTATCTCCGGATATAACATGTGGTTAACATGTTGAGTCCTCTAAAACGTATATATGTTGGATGATGATTACATTATTTTGATGCTATGGATAGTTTTTGGTATATTCTTTTATTGTAGATACATATACTCTATTGCTACGCCCATATATCGCTTTGTTGTGTACCTCGCTTTGATGTGGATAAGTTACCACCCGGGTGATTCGCTTCCACTAAGTCGCCGAATACCCCTTCCAACCTCCGCATTGAGGGTGCCATTTGAGAAGCTACTTGAGTTCTGTGAGTGACCGCTATCTGCTTAGATGACAGACAGGATAGGATCCTCGATAAATACTTTCTTTTTCTTCTTTTCTACTCAATTATTTTTGGTGTACTCAGACTCATATTTTGTGTTGAAAATTTATAAACTGTTTTATGGAGTATTTTGGACTTGGTAACGTTATGAAATTTGCACTTTGATTTGATTAGGTGATGCCAATGATGGTTAAACTCAGATGAGACATTTTGAACTTTCGAACTATTTCACTTTTTATCAAACTATCGCTATTGATTTTCAAACAAAGTTATTTTTGTGTCAACCATCTATGGTGACTCGGGGAGACATATGCCGGAGCAACGACTCTAACTCGGTGGTGTCGACTCCGACGCGGTCGTTGGCAATTATGGCATCGTGAGCGCAGGTTCCGCTTTAACCTGGCCTGCGGGCGTGTGTGCCTAATGCCTAAGGTTTTGTTAAATTTTGTGGCTTGAGTCTTTTCATGAGTCTAAATTATTTTTTATCTTCTTTCCTAGACCGCCTCGAGGATGCCACCGAGAATCGAAAGGCGCAGACGTGAATCGCTATCCGCTAGGTAGAGGTGCTTCTAGGTAGTGGCTGAGACAAGCTGCTGGTAGGGGTGACGCCGAAGAGCCCGGGTAGACCTAGAGGAAGGGGTGCTAGAGGCAGAGCTCGTGGAGCTAGAGAAGAAGACATGGTGGATGGTTTCCCCAAGCGTACTCAACCGGGTTTCCCAGAGGACGTGAATTTCGCAGAGCAAGAGTATGAGGATTTTGGAGAGGCAGTGGGAGTGGCGCAGGCCCCAGTACCTGACCCAGCAGTGGCACTCCGAGAGGCGGAGATTCGTACTTAAATTGCTAGATGCTTTCAGTTAAGTGGACTAATTAATTTCAAGTAGCCGCGACACCAGAGGTTGCGATTGAATTCCTGGAAGCATTAGAGAATAAGTTTGAACCGATGGGTTTGGAGGATGAGTTAAAAATGAAATATGTGGTGTACCAGTTGTCGGGATGAGCTAGGAGTTGGTGGAACCATGTCCACAAAGATTTGCTGCTAGGGAGAGATGCCGACAATTTGGGTTCGATTCGTGGAACTCTTTAAACAAAATTTCTGCTTGAGACTCATGTACGCTACGGAGAGAGTTGATCCAGATGCAACATGGAGAGAGGACAGTTGATGGGTATGAAGAGAGGTTTAGCGACGTGCCGTTTGATTCCCGAAGTGTACCCCACTAAGCTACAGAGGATCGCAAGCTTCACTAAGGGCCGGGTTATAGATTCGTGAGAGACTGGTTTTTGTTTTTTGCTTATGTCAGCTTTTACCAGCTTGAGGAATGTAGCACATGTGGAGAGAGATTACAGTGCACTCAGAGTGGAAAGAGAGGGAGATCCTCGATGTGAATCGGAGCCGGGAGGGGCACATGCATGGGTTTTGGGAGGAATTTTAGCAGCACGCCCATGGCGTATCCAGCACACCTACTGGGTCCGAATCTGTATTTTCAAGAGCTTTTCAAAGATCTCGCACCCCTAGAATGAGTGGTTTTCACGGTGGTATTTCTGGTGTTCCGGCAGATGTGTATATTCAATGTTACCATTGTGGACAGAGTGGGCACAAGGCAAGAAATTGTCAGTACTAGAGTAACGTGAGCCTGAATGTCAAAGTGTGACATTTTCATGAATGCGTGTCCTTCTCAGATGGCATGTGCTCACTTTAGCTCTGGGAGCATGTACCGGGAGAGCGGATCTTAGTGCCGAGGTGGACGGCCTGAGGACGACAGAGTCGTACGGTGATCAGCGTAGACTGGCCTAAAGGGCAAAAGTTAAAGAAGATGAGTGGAGTTGGTACCGCAAGAGTATAAATCAATGCAAATACGCAATGTGAAGCACGGATATTCCGAGAATGGCATGTAATTTATCTTTATAGATTACGCTCGAGTATCGCTTTTGACTCGAGCCACACTCTTTTATATCTCTTTAACTAAGGTAAGGTTACCTTGGAGTTATGAACATCTAACAGTACCTTTAATAATAATGACAATTCTTGTGGGAGGTCGTCAAGTAACGGGAGGTTTATAGAAATTGCTCCTTAAGCTATTGAGCAATCCATGACAGAGGTGTGTATCCATTACCTTTGAATTAGTGGATTTGACTTAATTTTGGGAATGGATTGGGTGGAAAAATACCAGTCAGAATAAATTGTCACCGTGAAGAAATTGTGTTTACTAGCCCCGATAGGCCCGAATTACGAAGTTATCGGGAATAGGAGGGTTTTACCATCTGCTTTGATTTCGTAAAGAAACTCGTAGTTACTGAACAAGGGATGTATTGGGTTTGCTATGTAACGATTTGAAGAAAGATGAGCCTAAGCTTGAAAAATGTCCGATTGTGAGAGAATTTGAGGATGTGTTTCCGAAAAGATTTGGCTCGGGTGACTACCTCCCAACAGCAGGATTGAATTTTCGATTGAAGCCGGGTACTGTGAACTGCCCGTATCTATGGCACCGCATGTAATGGCTCCAAGAAAGTTGAAGGAGTTGAACACGTAGCTGCGTGAGTTGTTGGAGAATGGACGACGTGCCGGAAAGTTATTCTCCATGGGGTGCTCCAAAGTATTGTTCGCCAGTTAAGCGGATGAAACGCATTTAGGCTTTGTATCGACATCGACAATCGAACAAAGTGACTATTAAAATCGTATCCGCTGTTGGTAGATTGATGACCTTTTCGATCTTCCGAGGGATGAAAAGGTTCTTTAAAAATTAATTTGAGGTCCTGATATCACCAATCGAGGATTAAGGAAGATGATATATCAAAATCCTCACCTTTCGAATAAGATACGGAACTATGAAGCCCTTGGTGATGCCGCTTTGGTTTGACAAATGACCCAAAGAACTTTCATGGACCCGATGAACCGCGGTTTTCGTGGAGTTCTTGATAAGTTTGTGGTCGTATCTTACTGATCTACATCTTAATCTAGTTCTAGGAGTGAGTTGGAACATGACGAGCATTCGAGGAAAGTATTGGAAACTTACGCTTAAATAAGTTGTACGCAGTTTTCTAAAGCGAATTTTGGTTGGGAAAGGTACAATTCTTAGGTCATGTCATCTCGGCGAAGGTGTTAGTGTGGACCCACAAAAGGTGGAAGTGGTGATGAATTGGGAGAGACCCACAAGTGTGACCGGGCGGGAGAAGTTTCTTGGGCTTAGCCGTGTATTATAGAAGATTCATACAAGACTTTTCGCACCGCCACCCGGCGACCAAGTTGACAAGAAAGGGCGTACCATTTGTGTGGGGTGAAGAGTGTGATGTCTGCTTTAATGAGCTGAAGAGGAGATTGACTACAACACCAGTGTTGACACTACCGTCAGGGAATGAAGGGTATGTGGTGTACAACGATGCTTCACATCAAGGTTTAGGGTCAGAAGCTTTGATGCATAATAGAAGGTGATCCGTATGCTTCGACACAATTGGAAGAATCACGAGAAGAATTATCCTTACCCATGACTTAGAGTTGGTCAGAATTGTTTTCGGGGCTTTGAAAATTTGGGAGACACTACTTGTATGGGGTTAAATAATGATATTCACCGATCACAATAGTTTGAAGTATATTACCATGTCAAAGTTATTGAATTTGAGACAACGGCGTGGATGTAGTTTCTCTCGAAAGTGACTACGATGTAAACGATTAAGTACCATCCAAAAACAAATGCAGTGGCGGATGCTTTGGGTTTAAAAGGGAAAGTGAAGAAACCAAAGTGAGTTGGTGCTGAAAATGATTGGGAATAAATTTTGAGGTTGAGGATGGATCCTTAGGCCTAGCGAAGCGAGACTCATGATTACTGGATAAATAGCCACAAAAGAAAGATGAAAAGGTGCGAGGCATGATTGAGGAAGCGAAAGAGGGAGGTAAACCTGATTTTACGATAGGTGATGATGGTGTTCTTAGATTAGGAGAGCGAGTGGTTGTGCCCCACTTTGCAGACCTAAAAAGGGAGATCTTGGATGAAGCTCACAATGCTTCATATAATATGCATCCAGGAAGTAACGGAATACCGAAATTCTGCGAGAACTATTGGTGGCCGTGAACAAGAAAGAAATTGTCGATTGTGAGCGGCGCTTAATTTGCCAACAAGTCAAGATTGACCATAAACCATCCGCGGGGTTGCTGCAACCGCTACCGATACCTGAATGGACATGGGAGAAGATCACCATGGATTTTGTATTTGGGCTTCCGAAAACTCAGAAAGAAATAATAATGGGATTTAGGTGTAATTGTGGGATAGACTATCTAAGACCACTCATTTTCTACCTATTAAGTCAACCGATGACCCGAGAAGTTGGCCAGGATGTATGTGGACCAAGTGGTGAGACTACATGGAGGCCTGAGAGTATCGTTTCTCGGATGTGGATTTCCAAGGTTCACTCTAAAGGTTTCTGGGGAAAGCTCTGTGAGGCATTAAAAATTTAAGGTAAATTATATCAAGGTTTCATCCTCAAACGGACGGATTATCCGAGAGAACGATTCAAACGTTGGAAGACATGCTACGAGCTTGTGTGTTGAGTTTCTCTGGTAGTTGGGATGAAGAGTTGCCAAAAATGGAGTTTGCTTATAACAATAGTTTTCAAGCTAGCATTGGGATGGCACCATTCGAAGCCTTGTATGGTCGAAGGTGTAGAACTCCGATATGTTGGAATGAAGTGGGGGAAAGGAAGATTTATGGGTCTGAGTTGGTGGAAAGTTCGATAGAGAGAGTAAAGGTGATACAACAACATTTGAGAACGGCACAGGATAGACAAAAGAAGTACGCCGATCGACGTCGGATAGATTTGTCTTTCGAGGTGGGGCGAATCGGTACTTGAAGATATCTCCATGGAAAGGTGTAATGAGGTTCGGGAGAAGAGGGAAGTTGAGTCCCCCGTGTTGAAATCAATGAGAATTGATTCCTTTTATTTTGTTCAAGGCGACAATTGTGTATCAATTCATTTACCGGGTTATTAATTGTGATTATCGAACTTAGTGTTCACCTTTAGTAATTGTATATTACTAGTTTGGCTCTCAGTGATAATTTAAGGGTTATGAGCGATTGCTAGATCTTCCATTAATCGTTATAGTAATAATAATGGTCAATTGTTATTATTATACAACTTACTATTATCTGAGCCTAGAAGGTCACACACATACAGTGACGTTGGATTATATTTCATGTATGAAATTAAACTACATTTGCTAAATTGAGAGTTGATTGTAATCAACGAATATTCTCAATTGGGAATTTTACATTGATAATGTAAAATAGAAATTGGATGAACCCGAATTAATTAATTAGTCAATTGAATTAATTCGATAGTTAGTTGAGCTCGTTAGTAACTTGTTAGTTACTATTAACAACTTGTTAGTGTTTGATTTTACTTAACGGTTTAATTAAACTTAACGGGCTGGCTCATTAACTATTCGGTTGGGCTTTTAGGTTTGGCATATATAAGAAAAACTTATTAAGGTTTTCTATTATATGGTTTCATGAATGAAAACAAAAGATTTGCCTCCTCCATTTCTCTCCTCATGGCCGAAATGTTCAAGGGAAGAATTGAAAATTCTTCTCTTGATTTTTCATCCAAATCAACCCATGTTCTAGCAAACACAAATGTAGGATCTAACCTCTCCTCGATGTGCAACTAACTAGAGGCACTACATTTCCAGCGCTTCAACGATGGAATTCAAAGGAGGCTTCGTGAAAGAATTTGGTTGACAGACTTCCGCCTAAGATCACCAAGTGCTCTGTTATTCATAATTGTTAATTATGTGTTTTAGATTAATTTATATCATTTTGAGGATTCGGATGTATGAATTTGGTGTTTATCACAAATGAAATTCATACTAGATTCTAACAAAGGCCCCCGTGAGCCTACCTTCCAAGTTTGATATATATTATCTAATTTGATCGGTGGTGTTGACATATAGTTAGTTAATTTGATTATTTCATGATTTATATTCAATTGGATGAATATATAATATGAAAAAATCAACCCATTTTTATATATATGTTTTACATGGTCGGAATCATCATTTCATGAATTGATTTTGATGATTTGATGTTTATTTAATTGTTTCATGAATTGAAAAGCGGATTAAAATTGATTAATTTATATTTTAATTTGAGGTAGAATCATTTTCGATTTACAGCGAGGTTTAGAAATTTTAGAAAATTATGAAATTAAATCTCGTGTTCTTAACTTTTGAGGTTCATGCTTTTATGTTTTTCATAATTTTTTGAATTTTTATACTCCAAAAATTCGCTTGAATTTGACGTTTGGGTTTAATCGAAAACTAAGTGTTTTGATAAACTACCACTTGGACGTGTTCAATAATGATATTGTTGATGTTCAAGAAAATCCTGCATCTTTGGAATTTTTAGAGCCCAAATCGCTTTTACAAAAGTTGCAATTAATCCGAAAAATCAAACCTAAATGAATTACCAAAAATCGGTCGCTAACCTCATGATTCTCCCGGGCGCTGCCCGTGGCGGAACCGACGCTCTCGCCATCAGTCGCAGCCCATCGCATCAGATTACGGCACCGCCGCCGCGTGTCGGTCGTGGGTGGCCGGAGGCCGGCGGTTTTGGCCGCGAAGTTCGCTGGCCCGCTTTAGAAAATCCTAAATGTAATTTTGCAATTATTTTTGGTTTGAAAATTTATTGGTAATTATTAATTTCGGTTTTAAATGTTAACCATAAATTTTTCTTTTCATTAAGATAATTGAATATATATCTTGAATGAAATTAATTTGATTTATATTTCCCTTTCATAATTATTTTCATTAATTGATAATTTTGAAAATATGTTCTTACGGTGACTTTTAAATTTTAAATTTTGGAGTTAATTACTTGTAAGTAATTATTCCATGATTTAAGTGGCTGATAATTATTGTAATAATTATCATTAATCATGTGGGAATATATTTAAATTTAAAATTTACATTAATGGATAATTAATTGTAAAATAATGGGCAATTAATTATGAACACATTTATCATTTCATTTAATATATATGACATTAAGTGCATTTATTTGTTTTAATGTTTTGCCCATATATATTGTTGGGTGGAAACGGAAAGAAGTATTTAGATACAATCTTACTTTAATTTATTTATTTATTTACGGTCCGCGCATCGAATGTTGTAAACGACCTGCTGAGTCGTATTTCTTTTATTCTTGTATTCATTTACCCACAAGCCCGTGTGCTGTCTAAGTCAAGTTGTGAGTAGTAAGATGCATCACGCGGTGGCATCAAGATAGCATTTCCACAAAGACGGCACTTGGAGAACTTGAGGTTTCAAGGTGCTGAAGAATACAAGACTTGCACTTGTTAAGTGCTGTAATAGGACTTATGTTAGCATTTCACTTGTTAAGTGATGTAATAGGTCCTAAAATATCAGTATCTATATCTCCTAAAATGTGTGTTATTTATTTATTTTTCATGCGATGTTGCTTGAATATGTGCTTACCTATGCAGGTTAACAAAGTTAAATAACATTAATCTCACCAATTAAAATTTAAGCAACGTATCAAGCCAATTTTAAAGTCATGGAAATCGGTTGCATTATCCGGCACACCGTACGGTGTGTTACGCCTTTGCACTTAGATATGACAATGGATCATGTTGAAGTGGGATTTACCAACGCTGTGGGCTTCGCATGATTATTCCAAGTACTTGGTTTAATTGGTATGCTTAACCGGTTTGTCGGAGATATAAAAAGTCGGTAGTACTTTAAAAGATATAATGTATTAATAAAGAGTTAAGTGAAGTTTTACATAATTGGTTGATAACCTACTATTATAACTCGATTCAAAATGTTGCAAAGAGTTGCCGCTTTGGATTTGGCATAGTAGATCTTGATACCTTGTACATTTTGTGAGATTTGAAGTACATGTATTATATTTACAATTCATTTTGTAAATACGTATGGATTGTTTTGAACTACACTGTTTATTTTAAGTTGCATATTTCCTATTATGTTTTACATTAAGTTTACTCTATTTTATTCACCATTCATTGGGCAAACTAAATGCATGACTTTATAATTTAAATAAAATAAGTTAAGGAGAAATCCAATGACTTGTTGATACAAAGTGTTACAACGCGATCTTTCTAACCATCAGAATCGGTTGTATGGTAATAGAGGATAAACTTTAAATACCACAAACATTTAAGACTTGACTCAATCACGCGGATACGTTGCATGAACTTTGGTTCATGCGGAAAAGCTCATACGATATGATCAAGAATAATTAATTTTGATTCAATCAAAAGGTGACGATGCTATCAAGACCAATATGTCATATTGTCTCTTAGCCACCAAACAAGCCTTAAATAATAAATAGTTTGATCTCTTTTATAACTCGATTGAGAAAAAACTATTGAATGATCTTGAATGTTGTGTATCTACATTTCAGGACATGTGATTGGTATTTAGTTTCTTTAACACGGTTTTAATACGGTTCATGAATTGTGAGGAAACAAAAGCTATGGTATGTAACCAAATACAAAGTTATCTATTATGTTCTCACGTCACTTGTGGCCAGCTTGAGTGAATATGGAACTATAAGTTGAAGTTAATGATTCCCGCTCTATTATTTAACTTTAAAGCATAGAAAGAAGGATTTTGGCACATTTAGAATTGGAAAGAGATTTGATTAAATCTCATATCTCAAATACCTTGTTGTCAAAGCTATACGTCTTGTCAATATCGCTGTCGAGAATAATTAGTTTTGACTCACATGCGATTTAATCATGGATATGAGCCAAGTATAACGATAGTCGGAAAGACAAGATACAAAGAAAGTTATCGAGCTCTCGTGAATGATAGGCGATTACATTATAAGAGTGCATAGTTTTTAAATCCTCCATTTAAGAGGTCAGATTCTAAACTACTTTCTTTGCACTTGTAAGAGTAGGTGTATGTCGCTTGACTTACATCGCTTCCATATCAAAGATTCCATTAAGGAAACATTACTTACTCTCTTCTTTAAAAGCGAAGCTCGAACAACAAACGCATTGAATGACACTTATGGATAATGACTTAACGAGACTTGAGTATAATCTTGAAAAAGATGAACTAAGTCAACTCTAATAAACTTAGTGGGAGGTTCACTAGTCTAAATTAAGTTTGTATGTTTACATACAAGTTAATTAAAGAGAACAAGACTTGAGTATAATCTTGAAAAGATAAACTAAGCCTAATTTACTAGACTTAAGAGAAGGTTCGCTAGTTCAAAACTAAGTTTGTATGTTTACATACAAGTTAATTGAAGATTTGAGCTGTTGAATGATACAATGAAAGTTGATATGGCATGGAAAGGACCATATGAATACTAATGTCTCCGAGTCGAAGTATCATCGATATAAGTAGTATATCATCCAAGAATGGTGACATCATTCAATCTTAAAACGTGATCATAAGATATCGACCGAGGAATCAAGTGCTTAGTGAAGTTAAACACAAATGGACGTAGATCTTTCAATTTTATATACCAAGATAGTTTCATTCTAACCTTAGATGTGTCAATAGTTGAGTGATACAAGTAAGGATTGTGTTTAACGTGGTCGAGACACAAGAATGAAATACTTCACATATTAAGGTTGGGTTAGCACCTACCTTTAAATTAATTTATTCATATTCAATCATGGTATAATCATGAGTTTTGTTTGATAAACAAACTTTGAAACATCTCGTATAGGATAAGTTAGTATTATGTCACTGTAGTAGACATAATTTAACTCAAATCCAAAGTTGATATTAAGTCATTTTGTACATAACCAGAAGGAAGTTGGTATTTATTTCCATCCACTATAATGTTGCAATTTATTGTACATATAGAGTCTTCATTATGAAGTACAAATAGTGGAAATAAATATGTGACTTGAATACATTCAAGTGTTCAGAGGGAGATACCAAAACCAAAGATTAGAACTCCTTCGGTTATATCAAGGAGATTCACTCTGATGCATTTAAAGCCTAAATTTGTGGATACAAAATGACAACATGAATAAATAATATCTAATAAATGATTTCGAGGTCATTTAAGTGAAATAAGTATGGAATACATGAGTATAAAAGCCTTATTTATCTTCCTGATGGTGATTCATCGTGAGTAAGAGCTCATACTATATTATTTCTCTCTGATGGTGAATCATCGTAAGTAATAAATGAGCCCTCACAGTCGAGCAATCACCATGAATGAAGCCGCTTAATCATACATTTGGTTGAGAAACCAATATTAAACATATCTGTTGCTGACTATGCTCATGTTTATATTTCTAAACTTCTTTATTGCTATTCCACAAGTTGTAACATGGGCATATGCAAGTTATCCAAAGAATGTTCCTAAGTAATGATCAGTGATGATGGATACTTGACATTGTTATTGGAACTCCACATCTCAAGCGAGAATGTAAAAGAAAGTTTCTATACTACTAGAATCTAAAGTTGTAAACTTAAGATTGAGTATAATGGAGTTATATTCCTCACTTTGATACTTGATGAAAATCAATAAGAATCAAGAGTGATGAAGAACCTTGAGTTCCTTAAAGGTTGGGGCTGAGTACGATCAGATAAATGAAGTTTTATACACTAAATGTTGAAGAAATTTCCTACAACCTTTATAAGGTATAGTAGTGGGATTAGATTCTTGTACATTTGTGAGCCTGTTTACATATATGTGACATGTTATGATCAACACATTATATATAAGGTGAGCTTCTGCATGACATTTGCTTGTTAAGTTTAAGATGTCATGAAGCTCTGAGGCGATTGAAATCTATAATAATAGATTAAATTTATAAATAGACAGATTTATTGACAAGGCAATCTCATTAGAGGTCTAATCTCACTAGTAAGGGCTTCACATTAATGAGTGGTTGAAGTCTATTACATTAACGTGGTCGGCTCATGGTTATTCGCTTTAGGCTCGGAGCATATATAAACAAACTTATTAGGTTTTTCATTATATGGTTTTCTATGGTGAAAACAAAGCTTTTGCCTCTCCATTTGCCTCTCCATTTTCATCCAATCAACTCATGTTCTAGCAAATACAAATGTAGGATTCCAACCTCTCCTCAGCGTGAACTAACTGTGAGGCACTACATTTGAATTGCCTAAATCCATGGAATTCAAAGGAAGCTTTCTGGTGGAAAGAATTTGTTGTTGATAGATTTACCGCATCACCGTAAGTGCTCCTTGCTATTCATAATGTTAATTATGTGTTTTAGATTAATTTATATCATTTTGAGGATCCGGGGATGCTAAATTGTTATCAAGCAAATGAAATTATACTAGATTTCAACACCCGTACATTGGGCCGCTTGAAATTTTGACAAAAGTGAGCAAAGAGTTTTACCGCTTCGCCTTGCCTAGAGAGTCGGAAAGCGATTCACGACGCTTCCATGTTTCTTGTCGCTGAGGAAGTACGCGTCGGATTTAGTCGATATTTTAGAGTTTCAACTCGGAGACTCTGGGGCGTGACTTGACATACGAGGAAGGACCCGTTGAGGATTCCGGGATCGTAGAGAGAAGCGTGTTGAGGAACAAAGAATTGAAATTGCAAATTTTTTGTGGAAGAATCATCGAAAGGTGGTGCCCATGCTGGAGCGCGAGGGTGATATGAGCCGATATCCGCAGTGTTTTCGCTTAAGGTTAGTTGTTATGGTTTTTTTGATTTTATCTTTCCGTATAATTGGTGCTGAGAAATTTCGAGGATGAAAGTTTTGTTAGGTGGGTAGAATGTATAATCGGTAATCTATCGTCAATTAATAAATTAAAATGGAAGGAATTAATTAACGTGAAAATTGGACCTAATTTTGATATTTTTCATGTAATTATAAATGTCGATGTTGGAAATTAGCATTAAGTAGTCGGGAATCTGGTAGGTATCACTGAACTAAAACGGTCTCGATTTTCATCCGCATCAACCTGCTTTTCCTCATCCTTCCTACAGTACATACCAACAAGCCCTTTCTTAAGAGAGGATAAATAAAAAGAAAAAAAGAAAATCCCATCTCCCTTCTTTTTCCCCAACCACTAAACCCTCCCCTACTCCCCCCTTGAATTTTTCTTTGATTTCTCCTCCATCTCAAGGAAGCTTTGACTCTCAAATTTCTTGAGAAGTTTCCCTCATCATCCTTCGAATTCATAAAAGGCTCAATCTTTTGGGTATTTCATGGGAGTTTCGAATTAATTTTGTTGACTTTTTTGTATTTCGATTACATGCCAATCATTCTAGGCCCTTGAAATTGCTGTTCTTGGAGAGCAAAGTTACATTTGGATGAGTAATTGGTGACATTTTAGGACGTTGACTTTGTGATTTAGTTTGGACTTCGGTTTTGAGGTTTAATATTGCATATGATTATATCTGTGTGCCTAGATTATAGTATAGGAGATGATAATAACCGATTTTTGGGATAGAAAATGTTTCGTAGAAGTAGGTTGACTTTGAGTTGACTTCGTGTTGACTTTTTCCTAAAAACCGCTTGTAATGGTATGTAAGTATGTTCTTGACCTTACAGTTGTTTGAGGTGGAATTGTGATTTATAAGTTGTTAATGAATATATGTTGAAATTACTTATTAGATTTGGTTAGTAAACGGGTTGTGAGGTTAAAGGTTGTTAAATGGATGAAGTTGGCTGAAGAGTTGATATTTTGGATTGGTTAAATTATGAAGTGTTAGGGAATGGGGTTGTAGAGGGGGCCGAAATGGTTAAGGTGCTGGTTCGATTATGCCGTTTAGTTTATCGCTTGAGATTAACTAGTAATATTTCACCTGTAAAAGTGGCTATTGGGTACTAAAAGTTGTTAAAAGAGAATTTATAATCTAAGTTTGTAGTAATCGTACTTTCGGTGTTTTGTTTAGACTCGAACGCTGAAAGTGCCTCATGTGGATCGATTGATTTCTCGGGCGCTAGTGGTACTAGCCAAAGGTGGGGATTTATCACTCGTATGATAATATTATTTACGTTTGAGTGAAGTACTTGATAAATAGATATGTGACTATATAATTATTTATGAATTGATATGAATGTTGAATTGTATGATAGCTGGTGTTATGTATATTATGGTAGTGAGTTTATATGAGATTAGTGTATTATGTATATTGTAAGCTTATAATGAGATTGTTGTGTAAGATTGTTGTATGATTGTTTTATCTAGGTTCTGTAGTTGTTGTAAATTGAGTCGTGTGTGGTTATGTTTTATCGTGGTTGGTATGTTTGGTAGGTATGCTGGCTGCTGGTCATGCTTGGCTCTGTTATGTGAGAGTAGCCGCGTTTGCTATTAGGATGCGGTAAAGTGGAGCTCCATGGGAGAGGTCGCTTACAGTGTACGTAAAAGTGATTTACGATATCAGATTAAAGCGATCGGGCAAGGTGTTTCACGAGAAAAGGGATATGATATTCATGGGTGAACGAAGGGGTGAGCCCGCTGAAAGGATATGATATTATGCCCTGCTATACGGGCGAACCTCGCCGGAAAAAGGGCAAATCGCGATTATATAAAATGTCGGATACAGCTTTTATGTGCATTGTCTTGCACAGGTTGACATCGCAGATGTCATCGCTGGCCCGAATGTTGATAATGTCCTCGTCTTGTTTTCAAGAGTTTCGGTTATATTGTTATTGTGGTATAACTGCTGTTTGAGAATTTATGATGTTTTGCTCGCTTGTGTAACGACTGCCCAGTCGTGACGCCTCTGAGGTTGTAGTCATTCCCAAATCTCGACACCGCAGTCACCAATCGATGCAAGGACTCAAATTTAAAAAGATAATTGCCTTGAAACAACTCAATAACACACATGCAACGGACAAAAATAATTTTAAGAAAAGAATCCATCGCGGTATTCCTGAACCACGCACAGAAACCAACATACAACATATCTCCCAAGTACAAAAATCAACATACAACAGCCAGAAATCCCAAAACAACAACTATATAGACAACCGAACTACAATCCAAACAAAATAATGAGACTGTGAGGATCAACTGCCACCCGCCGCTCACCTAAGCTCTAAAGCACAATCACCCGAACAAGCCCGAAGACGGAACAACACCACCTGTCAACCTAGCAATGAAATTGCCGCCCATAGCGAATAGGGTGTAAGCTGCGAAGCTTAGTGAATATATATCTCAAGAAAATGAAATGCCCAACTCCAATCACGCATAGTACCAAAGTAGTTGATATCGTATACAGGTAAAATAGTACATAATAATATTTAACTTATGATCTTAATAGAAGTCATTGGCAATTTCATTATCATTTCGTATATTCATAAATTCACTAGCATAACATTCCAAAAATAATGACAATCAACAATAATATCTCGACATTTCAAGAAAGATCAGAATAATACTAAATCAATCACTCAACTTTACTCTATCAACCGACAAGCGACGACATCACAACTCAACAACTCAATCAACTCAACAACTTTATCAACTCAATAAATCGATTTCTACAAATTAATGCGCATATAATCAACCTCAACTCATAGTGGAGAAACTTATTAGTCGACATAAGTTATCACCGAATCGTAACGGTAAATGGCTAAACACCGCACTTATACCGAGGTATGCGTAACACCTGATAATACAACTCCAACAAACATCATCAACCTACAAACCCTCTCAATGACTAAACATTTCCCTCAAGACACCTATACGACTATGAAACTACGCATACAACCCACAACTCCAACCTTAATTCATATTCAACACATAATTTTAACACAAAATCACATACATACATACACATATCCGTGAATCAAGAAGTTAATCAACACCCGTGAGAGCAGATACTCACCTTGGCTAGCAACAATAGTGCCCCGCCCACTAGTCCACGTGCCTCTTCCCACGCTCAACGCCTAATCAAAACACCAGAGATATAATTACTACTTACTACCATATTAATAACTCTATTTAGTTATCTATCCAACTTAACAACCGTTTTAGTTACCAATTATAACTTAAGGTGAAAGATTACTACGCGAGTTAAACCGACTAATAAAACGACAAAATTCGAGCATCACATTTCCCCAACCCAATCGGCCATCACTCCCTCCAAACTCTAACACTTTAAACAACTTCTATTCAACCCAAAATCAACTTTTCTAAACCAATATATCCATCATTAATTTCACCCCAAATTCCGTAAAAACCCCAAATACTACCAAACTAAAATTACATAATCTCACCAACCACACAAAAGTCACAATCCATACTCCAAAAACATCTCCATTAAAGTCCATTAACATACTTTGAAACTAAAGTTTGATTTGGGAAAAGTCAAACTAAAGTAAACTATAAATTTCCACACATACAACTACTAAAATCATCCATAATCACCTCTACTCACAATATTCAAGATTAGATGTAACATTCCTACCATATAAAGTCTTAAAATCAAATTCAAAAGTCAAAACAAAGTCAAACTCATAGAAACGGTCAATTATAAATTTCAAATGTCAAGATTTATAGATAAAAAAATCACACCTTGATGAGATCGAGATGAAGAAAATCAAATTATGGAGAATTGCAACAGATTCCAAGAAAATTGAAAAAATCATGGCGAGGGGGTTCTAAGACTTGTGAGAGGGAAGAAGAGACGGTGCCAGGATTTGATAACGGCTTAAACTGCTAAGCGTAAAAAGAAATAAAGATATTTCTAGATTAGTGCAAGGTCTCGCTTGGTTTCGGTTCAGTTTCTGCCCGGTTTAATAAATACAACTCTAACATAAACTTAACTCTAACCCCAACTAATATTATAATAATGCACATACGAAATGTGCTACTAATTATCTAATAGAAATTCCCCGCCCCTCGAATTTCCCAACTCAAACAACCAAGAGAAAGATCTACGTAAACAAGTCAAGTCATAGTAATATGCTAAAACTGGAATAACTTACTCCTGTGAAAAAGTCATGGGTAACGGCTCTAGACAACTCGAAATAGAATTCAGCCTCTGTGATAAGTATTTTTTCCGACAGAATCGAAACAAGTTAGGTTGTGTAATGATGATACTAAAAAAGAATATAATGACCCGCCTCGAGTCGCACGCCTCGGTTGATTCATTATCAACTCAGATATCCGAGTCAAATTACACGATGGTTGACACAAAAAATCACTGCTTAATGAC
Organism: Lithospermum erythrorhizon; assembly: GCA_019722365.1. Lineage (NCBI taxonomy): Eukaryota > Viridiplantae > Streptophyta > Magnoliopsida > Boraginales > Boraginaceae > Lithospermum > Lithospermum erythrorhizon. The sequence continues at coordinate 70,969 of JADFUC010000804.1, read as the reverse complement.
CAATAAACCTCGATAGTTTGATAAAAAGTAAAATAGTTCGAAAACTCAAAATGTTGTAATACGTAGTTTAATCCATCGTGGGCATCTCCTAATTCAAAGTTCAAAGTGTAAAATTCCATCACATAATGGTCTCAAAATATTCCACAAAATAGTTTACAATCTTTCAACAACATCCTAAACAAAACATGAAAAATCAGTACATCAAAAATAATAAAAGATGACCGCCGGTGATCCTGTACCCACCGCCTTCTCTCACCTAGGTAAAGTCAACGACACTCACTTAACCTTGCCGCCGATGGCACCTGTCAATCTGAAGGTGGGAAGGGGTAAGCTCGACAGCTTAGTGGAAACGAATCACCCGGATGGTAACTTACCCACATCCGAATGAGGTACACAATAAAGGATATAGACGTAGCGATAAGGTAGATATATATATATACAATATAGAAATATCAATTATCCAAGGCATCATAGCAAAAATAACCATCATCAACATACACACATTATAGAAGACTCAATTTTACGTTAACTCATGCCACTCAAGATCTCATAACACATAATCAAACTAGTAAAATGTAAAGATAACCTCAAGAACACGACGCTCATACGACGTAACAATAAAAATAAACTTACGAATGAAACCACAACAATATCACATATAAGATTCCATCCTTTTCCGGGCAAAAGTAGCTCACTCCTCTTCCAATCACCCAACAACAACATATCCTTTCTCCAGCAAAAAGCCCACCCTTCGAACAATCTAACATCATCATATCCTTTTCCGCAGCTCACCCTTCAACACCCCACATCATCCCAAACATTCTCAATTCAAACAATCTACAATTCACATACAATACCAAACATACAACCATCACACAATAATCTCAATGTAGCATCCATAATATACACGATACAACAATTTCGTATAGAACCTATACTCAAACATAAATATACTCACAGATACGTCCATAACACAAATATACTCAAACATGAATACACTCAAACATAAACATACTCAAAGAACTTACACTCAAACATAAATATACTCAAACATAAATACACTCAAATAAATATACCATAATGCATCTAATACAACCACCATACAAGTCAACATTTCACAGTTTCACAACTATACTCACAGATAAGTTCATAACACAGATACATTGTCACAACCAATTTACCATACACTACACTCAAACATAAATAAGGTAACAAACGAAAGTGATAAATCCCCTCACCTTGGCTAGTACCAATAGCTTTTCAAGCAACACCGATCCGCGACGCTTTTCCAGTTCGAGTCCGAATGCACCGAAAAGTATAATTACTACTCACAATACTTCTAACTCTTTATCCTAATTAAATTCCTGACTTTTCAACCCATTTTAGTTACAAATTTACAACTTATGTATAGATTGCTAATTATGTTTCAATGACAATTACAATGACGAATTTCAACTACCCCGACTAAATCCCATAATCGGCCAATACCTTATCCAATTTACTAACATTTCCAACCAATTTCAATCAACCCAAATTTTCAACTTTTCCAACTAATTAACCCATTTCTAACAACCTCTAATCCCAAAGCCCGTTTACTACTCAAAATCTACTAAAACTAATTTCAACATATATTCCTCCAACAACTTATAATTCATAATTTCACCTCAAAACAATCACAATAAAGGTCCAATAACATATTTATACTCTCAACAACATTTTAGAAAAAGTCAACCCAAAATCACTCGAAAGTCAACTCACTATAACAACACTTTCTACCCCAAATATCGATTATTATCATCTCCTATATACTATAATCTAAGGCTAGATAATAATTATACTCAATAATAACTCATAAAAACCGAAGTCAACCCAAAATTCCCAAAAAGTCAACGTCTTAAAACATCGAAAATCCACACATCAAAACACGTAATTTCAACTCAAGAACAACTAATTTAAAGCCCAAGAATCGATTGTAGCAATAAAATTCGAAATACAAAAAGTCAACAAAAAGTCAACTCGACCAAACTCACAAAATACTCAAAAAGATCCGACCTTTTTTACCTTGAATCGAAGAGGATGATGAGGGGAAGCTCTCCAAAAAATTTGAGGTCCAAAACTTGAGAGATGGAGGAGAAATCGAAGAAAAAATCAAAGGGGGGAAAGAACTCGCCAATCGCATACTAAGCGGAGTAGCGGGAAACGGGTTTTGGGGGTTTCAGGCTTTATTTGGTGATTATGTAATTGCTGGGGCCTAATAGTCCAACCCGTGAAAACCCAACATTTTAATTCCGAATGATAATTTCTCGCTTTACTTATCTCGACAACTAACTCCCAAATATTAACATTTATCGTACATAAAATATAAAGTGGGTTCCAAATTTCACGTAAATCAATTTAATAATCTCACATTTTAATTTATTAACTAACGAGTCGTTACCAGTTTTTTACATTGCCTATAATGTATAATCCTTTTCTCTAATGGGCCATATTGGTGGAACAATTAAAAAAAGGTTTCACTTTCAATCATAACTTCAATAGAAAATTTCAAAAAAGAGAGTTGATAAATAGGATTCATAGTATCCTTCTTCCATATAATGGATTCCCAAGAATTAATTTAACAAAATTATAAGTGATGCTAATGATAACAAAATTAGAAAAAAATATATTGAAATAAAAACAAATCAATAAAAAAACCCCTCGGTGGTCAGAATTAATCAAATTTAATCAAACAACAATCGTGAGAATATCAATAAGAGGTGCCCTTTGTATCATCAAATTCGCCAAGAAAAGCTAAGCGTGTGGTCATTTTTTTTAATCGATAACAAGCAAGATACCGACTGCATTAATTAAATTTAATACCGAAAAATTGATCGAATGTATTTAACTCACATATGTTATTCACAACACCGATTACGAGGCATAATCAAAGGTTCTATGTGTGCTCAAAGGCGAAATAACTATTTGGGAGTTGTTTCAAGCAAATGTGCACTCCCCGCTTTTTTTGGACAGGATCAAAAAATCCTCCCCCTTTTGTTTTGATATCTTCAAACTAACGAAATCCCTTTTTAGAAATTGGATAAAGGGTGGAGCAGAGGTTAAACTTGGAGAGTATGCAGAAGAGAAGACAAAAAGAGAAGAGAACAAAATAAAGCGAAATAGTACAAATGGAAATAGTAGAAGCTGATACTTTCCCTTTGCACAAAGAATAAGAGGTTATATGTTAATAACTCAATCAATTCTTAGTAAATATTTTCTATTGCCTTAATTGATAATAGCTAAAATATTGACGATATTATTATTTCCAATCCTGTAATGGTTTGAAGATTTTGCTGTGAATGGAATAGAGAAATGCATGTTAAATGTACTCTATAATGGTATTCAATTATCAAAAAAACAGACTTCCTAAAAATTGGGTAAGAGACGGTATTCAGATTAAAATTTTATTTCCTTTCCATCCAAACCTTGGCTGGATCTAACTCCTCCTGTAGATCTAATGAAAAAAATCTGATTTTTGTTTTTGACGCTTGGGAATGGAACCGAATCCCTTTCGTCTCCTCGTAAGCGCCCTCGCTTTTGAACCCATTATTAAGGAGCTCAATAAAAAATTGAAAAATTGAAAAAGAAGTATTTTATAACTCTCAAGATTTTTAAAGGAAAATCAAAATTACTTCTAAAAGTTTTTAAAGAAATAAAAAATTGGATTAAAAAAAATGTTATATTTATAAAAAAACTAATAAAAGAACTTAATCCAATTCTATTATTTAGGTTTAGATTGAAAGAAGTATATGAATCAAATGAAACTAAAAAAGAAAAAGGATTCTAATGATCGAAATCAAATAATTGATGAATCATTTACTCTATTCAATCTTTCACTTGGTCAAAATCTTCACCGACCAAAAAAAAAAATGAACGATTCCGAGTGGATAGAATCAATAGAATTCAAATCAAATAGAAAAAAATTACAAAAAAGAGAAAAAGAACTCCAAAGAATAAATATTAGTCTTAATAAAAAGAAGTTATAATCCTAAAAAATTAGATTCACCAAAAAATATTTGGCAAATATTAAAAGAAGAAATGCTCAATTAACTCTAAATCAATTATTTTGTAAAAATTTTCATTGAAAGAAGATAAGATAGATATTTTTACCCATCATTAATATTTTACGAATCAATACACAACTTTTTCTTGAATCAACAAAAAATTATTGATCACTACATTTGTTAATAATGAACCAAATCAAGAAAAACTAATAAAAAAAAATTCATATTTTGAGTGATTTTTCCTACTTGTCACAAGCATATGTATTTTAAGTAGGTTATCCCAAACCCAAGTTAAGAATTTGTATAAATTTTCATAATCCGCTCTTCAATATCAGGAGCTTCTTTATTTCTTAAGACCGAAATAGTTGATTTTGAACATAAGGAATATTTTAGACCGGATTAGGACATAAAAACTTCAAAATTTCAGAATGAATGGTCGGAAAGACTGGTTAAGAAGACATTATCAATATGATTTATCCTTGCATTAGATGGTCTACTAATATCAGAAAGATGGCGTAATAGAATTAATCAACGTTGTATGACTAAAAAAAAATTAATAAATGGGAGTCATATGAGAGACCAATTCAAATTTTTTACAAAAAAATAAAATGCGATTATGAAGTATATATTCATTATTGAATGAAAAAATTTCAAAAAATACAATAGATAACCTTTATCATACAAATACCTTTTAATTATGAAAAAGAGGGCCTCTTCTATTTATAGTTATAGATTACGATTGGAAGTAAATAAGAATCAAGAGCTTTTTTACAATTCCAACATACATAAAGACAACTTTTTTGATATCCTGGAGAATCCTCTTATCAATAGTTATCTAGGAAAAAGATGCTTTTTATATCGTAAAAAATAGAAAATAGAAAATATTTGATTGAAAAAATCTTAAAATTTTACTTAAAGAAAAAAAGACGATCTGAAACCTCCGGATACAGACGATACCAAGATTAACCAAAGTACTAAGACGTGGTACTGCTAATTACTAAATAGTTGATAAATTGAAAGATATTTTTTTATCTTTATGATTCATCAAGATAAAAAAAATACAACAAATCTCACAATAAATCTTAAAGGGTACTTTTTGATTGGATGGAACGAATGAAGAAATGCTTAAACCGGGTCTAATATCGAATATGAAACTTTGGTTATTCAAGAATTTTTACAACTATATAATGTATATAAAAATAAAACCGTGGGATTATACGAAGCAAATTTCTTCTTTAAATTTAATAAAAAAAAAAATGAAACATTAAAAGCAAATAAAAAACATCAATCAAAAAACAAAAAGAATTTTTTTATTCAAACCCACCCGCAGGATCGTAAAAATGATGGACAATTTCTATGTATCAAACCATAGATATTTCCATTGGTTCATAAAAGTAAGTACAAAAATAGACGCACCGGGGAGTGTGGGTGTAGGTCTCCTCCCCATCCTCTCGGACGAAGATACTCCAAGGGACTTCCGTCTTAACCGGTGGATCTACTCGAGTTTCTTTACATCATGCCGCCTATGATGGTCCCCGTCATCTCATGAATTATCCCGTCATCTCCAAAGCGGGTGTGAATTTACACTCAGTACCTGCCTCAAAATTCGTAGGTTGACTGGGTCTGGGGCATCGACTAGGGCATCATTTTGCGGTTGATCACGGAAATCATCCGGATTGAGCCCCTCGGTTCCTTGAGGGTGGTTATCGTCATGCTCGTTTGCTTCTCGTGATTTATGAAGACATGGCTCTAAGTGTGTGGTCGTGACTTTCTCAATGCAAGTCTCCTAACGTGTCGCCAATGATGATCCGTCCGTTTCGCAGCGGGTCGGATTACAAATCCTCCAAATCGTGCTTTGATACGCTTTGTTCCAAGTGTGTGCTCCTGCAAAACAAGAACAGGTTGTCCCGCCGGAAACACTCCAACTATCAAGCCGGGCAAATGGATCGAAGAGTTTAGTTTCAAAAAGAAAGAGTATTTGGGTATCAAAGTGAAATTCTTTGATTCGCCTCTGCCGCCACCTTTATAGTTGCTTGAACGGTTACTTGGTCGAGCCCTGATGGCTCATGTACTTCGACATCGATTAGGTGGCTCATTAAGGGTCGGTAATGCTAGCCTTAATTACTTCCCCTTACGAATCAGCCGTTGACACTACGCCTTCTTCTTTTCCTACCGAGCCGGGAAGATAGTCAAGCCCTCTTAGGGAAGGGTCTTTGGCATTCTAGCTCACTCACGGCATTGCGCCCATTTATTCTGTTTCTTCATTCATTTATCTTCTTCGATGCAGCCCCAATCGGTTGACCCATTCTTAGACCAAATTTCAATTATTTATGTAATTATCGTGATCAGGGTTTTAAATGTAAATTCATAATTTGAGTTATATAAATGGGTATAACGACAGGTCGGAGAATGAAAAGCCGCAGAATGCATTCAAGAAAAGCGTCATTTATTATACTTTATCTAAAGAAAGGGAGTGAGTCGTCTGGTCGCCTAGTCGACATGCAAGCTTTGCAAATGATCAATGGAGTTTGTCGATCGTTGCGACTTTATGACTGAAATTTTTAAATTGTGTCAAATGATCATATATGCAAGAACATTGTTACTTGTAACTCCCCAACAAGTACAGTAACTTGTAGCAATTAAAATTCCTAACACCAAACCTCTACTTTTGTTCTCTGGAACCTATATGCAATTGCCTCTAAGTTCGATAATAGATTTACACTTCACATAAAGAAAAATTTTCAAGTTCAAATTTTGATATTAAAATTAGAGACCGTTACGATCTTAATTAATTGTCACAATACTTTGAGTTGAATCACTTTTATTTGAATCAAACTTATCATATAAATAGAAAAATACATTAATAATACTCCCTCCATCCTAAAAGATTATTAATTTTGCATTTTCATGGTCAAAGATTAACAAACTTTACAAACTTGATTGACATCTAAAAATTTTGTTTGAATCAAAATTATTAATTTATTAGTAAATTATGTTAAAAATATTAAGTATGGATATATTTTTCCCAAATAAATACTTATGTAACACATTAAAAGTTACTAGCTATCGGTGGCACAGTCCGACCTGTTCGAATTCGTTATTTAACAATTATCTTTATATTATTTTTTGTACAATTGATATAATACTATTATATAATAGAAGAAAAATGAAAAGAGAATTATTGGATAGATTAATCTATATTTGTTATATGAAATGTTTTTTGAGAAACTACTTCAAACATAACCGCATAGATATCCACTTCTCTTTCTAGTGACAATGTGTAAGGTTTTTGAGTAACTACCTAAATTGTGAGGCTTCAATTTTACATCATTTTAGTACTGCTAATTCTCCCTCCCCTATTATATACGAAGTAAAATTTCAATTTAAAATTAAAAAAAAATGAGCTATTTAAATTCAAAATATAACAATCTTTTAGAAATAAAGGAAATATTATCTTTTAATATATTTTTCACTCAATACCAGTCCAAACTTTTTTATATCCCACTTTTAAACACTTGTATTGCAAAATCAAATGCTTATCCGTTTGTATTTTCTTCCTTGACCAAGTTAAGACTGATTTACCTAGGTGGTCTGATAAGCTGCTTATCTGAAACGAAAAGTGGCTACCAGCTCATTAATTATACTCTGGCTAAACTAACCATTTTAAAGCAGAAATGACCATCCGATTAAAAAACAGAAGCAGCACAAATGACCAACTTCATTGACAACTGTTTTGAGTTAAGCTGTTCGGTACTCGGAGTACTCGCCAAGTACTCTGTAACAGACTTGAACTATTAGAGATCCAGTAAATTTGATCACATACTTCTTGGGTAATAATCGCTCCGTTTCCTTTTAGTTGTCACTCTAATCATTTGTACATATATTAGAAAAATGAAAAAATAATCAAAAATTACATTAAAAATATAAAATGACAATTAGTCGAAACAATATCATTGATTGGTTGATAATTTAATAACAAAAAGTAGACAAAAAAATACATTGAAAATGTAAAAATTACAATTTTCTATGCTAAAAAGATAAATAATTTAAATTAAAAAGACAAATATATAGGAACAAAGGGAGTAGTTAAATATTCTCCTATCTTCTATGCTACCAACGACAGATGAGTATATGGACTTCTCAAGCAGTAAAAACAAACATCAAATGTCGAGAAAAGCTGAACTTTGCAACTGACCTGAGCTTAAGAATCGTACACTATATCTTACCAAAACGGTTTTGGAATAAAGATCAGCTTGAGCATAAAGATAAGATAGCAATAATATGTAAGATTTACTACAAAAGAACGAATGTTGATATACATAATCACGGCCAAAGTAAAGAAAACAAGAAGGAATCATAAAAAAGGTAACAGTGTCTCTCTGCAGTGTTACACAAAACTGACAAAAATATATCCTTTGTGTAAGCGGAGTATTAAGAAAAGAACCCATGCATCAATATGGTTCCATGAATGATTGGATCGTTTTGGTCCTAATGTATGCCACAGATTTTAAACAAGAGTCTATCAGTATTGTTGAAATTGCAAAATTACAAAGATCTCTCCGCTAACTGGCAAGTTTAAAAGCATCAATAAATAGACCATATGTAAATCCCATCTTGAAGTTGTTCAAAAGGGCAAGAGGGAATGTCACTTTCGGTCTGCTGTAATAGAATCTAGTCACATACTCCGTGATAAGAACACACAACACAGCGGCAATTACATCATTGACTCCTAAAGCTCCAAAAGACAAAGATATAGTTTGAGCTACATAAAACCCACCAAGCAAGGATATACCTCCAAAAAGTGCTCTACGAGAAGGACTTCTGAAGTAATTTCTTGAAATTTCTGGCACTAACCTTATGATATCAACCAGACGGCGAGGTCCTTCATTGTCTTGCACAGCCAAAATTACTACCAAGCTTGAGGCTCTTGAAATAGATGTTTGATATGTAGGCCTCCCAATAGAGAGATTGAATCTTGGAATATAACTACTTTCTAATAGTACCGGAGATGATAAGATGATTGAATGTGCCATCCAATATATCCTTTTAATGACTAGATACTACCATCTTCCTCCTGGATAGAATAATTGGTGATGCATAAGGCTTTTTTCTAGTGATATATGATTAGCCAAAAAACAAGAATAAGATCACCTTGAAAGATATTTGGGATGTCTTTGCTAAATGAAGTTCTTCCTAAATAGAGCTTAATGGAGACAAGTATTCATATAGCCCACAACACTTAGTGGATAAGGATTGTTTTGGTTTTGATAAATGATGTGGTCAATAAATATTAGAGTACGAAAGATGCTAATTTTCCATAGAAATTGACTTGATCTGAAGAAATTCATCACATAGACATTTCCTTAAGAGTGAGTGTGAGGAATAGTAAAATGCTTGTTTAGTATGTGCCTGAATCTGAAATTTACCATCTCAAGTCGAAGTTTTGTTCTTCGAATAGGGCTCCATTCATCAACTAACAAAAAAGGGGATTACAGTCGCATCACCATTAAACATGTGAGAAAAATGAACAATTAAATGAGTAAAGACAAAGGAAAAACCATAAGGATAACTAGTGGCTTGACTATTACATTTACTTCAAGCTACATTCAAAAATTTATTTAACTCGCACACAATATATGAACTAATTATTACCAATTGTTGCAGTGAAAGTAGCTGCAGCAGGAAGCCGTAAACCAGCTTTCAGAAATGCTATGATGGTTAGTTTCATAAAGCTCAAGGAAAAACACTCCGCACCTTTTCTCAAACAATAAGAACATAATTATGATCTTGTCATGATCTGTAAAATGATAGTGTTCAATATTTACTTGTATAAACCCAATGTAAGAATATCTAATAAGCATACAGCCATACACGGCAAGTCCACGCAAGGAAGGAACCTTCGTTGATAAAGGGAAACCTCTATGCATCCTACAGATAAACCAAGGGGCAACATGTCAATGTTGAAGGCCTAATTCACATAGTACTTCGACAATATCCGGTTCACTCACAGCAGATTTCAGATTCACTTTTATACAGAATCTGAACAATTCTCCATCCCCACTCCCCAAGGGCAAAAAATACTACCTCCACTCCATGAAGATTGTCCAGTTTGATTTTCAATGGACAAAACTAAACAACTTTGATTAGTCCATATTTGACATGTATTTTATTGAATTTATTGTGCTTAAATTGATATATTTAACGAGCTTTTATTGTTTTAATTGACAAATATGTAACATTCATTTGTGTTTGGCTTTTGTAGGCATATTTGATAAAAGACGAGATTTTCTGACAAATTCAAGAAAAAGAAAACAATAACGAAAGTCAGAAACAATTATTAGAAGACGGGCTTAGATCAATAAGTAATTAGATTAAACCACCTAATATATACTTAGTACTTGTAATAATCCAAAGCCACCTCGTCTTAAAAACTATCACTGCACGTTCATGTTGGAAGAAGAAGAATTAGGCCGGAAGGCTAATTCTGTATCTACGAAGCGCATGGTACATCCTTTGAGGGCGATCGACTCCTGAAGTGGTTCTTTTTAGTATTCTTTTAATTATATTTTTGTTTATGTTTTAATTTCAAAAACTTGTTGGCGATTGATGTATTCAATACTTTGGATGTTTTATATTTATATATTTCTATTTCCAGTTATATTAATTTTTGTTTTATTCATTGTTATTAATTTTATCGGAGTATTATAACTAGGCCACAGTCCGAATGAAAATTCATAATAGATCACTTGAATAATTGAATAAGAGATTGTGATACGAAAGTCTGCAATTGAATATTTGGTTCAATAGATTTTCTTGAGCTTCAAGTTTTTAGTGTTATTAATTTGGCTAGTGACATAGGAGATTAATTAAACTGGAAACTGAAAACATTTGGTGAGCTCTCGACCCGAACGGTATACTGAACTTTAGATAAAATCGAAACCAAGAAATAACTGATAATTTAGATTGTATATATTTAGCTGAAGTTTTATTTGATGAATTCCCAATAAACCAAAAATATTTACTCTAATTGTTTTACTTATTGCATTTAGTTTAGCTATTTTAAAACCAAATTCTGTTTAATTGCTTTCTAGGATAGTTTAGCTAGTTTAATCAAATTAAATAATCAACTCTCTGTGGTCTTGCTATACTAATGTACGATTCGTGCTTAAATTATAGCTCATCAAGTTGTTGGCGAAGGAGATAAATATCTCTTGTGCATTGCATCAGTTCCATTAGTTGGCATCACATTATGATGTAAAAAGTGCAAAAGAATCTTGTGCCTAACATTCAAATCCGTGGTACGATAATAGTATCTGAAATTATTCTGAACTCTACTGAGAAGACAATGACATGATAGTAGCTTCAAATTCCAATCTAAACTCTAAATCAATCATCACTAGACCATTAAGAAGGATATGGAATAAATCTCCCTCATTAGGCATTTGGAAAACTTCAGATAACAAAGACCAAGATCGGCACCCCACTAACCATAGTTCTAATACTATCTTGAGATACTTCTTTCATATTCACAATATTAGCATAGAACTCACACACTTTTGTTCTAGCAAATGTAGTACCAAGGTCAAGAATGGGATCCCATCCTAAATTCTTAAAACAAGAAAATATGGCTAAAGACTCATCAACATCTCGTGCTAATCTTCGTTCTAGAATGAACGACTTATCAATATGGGAATCCTACCAATTGCGATTATCTTGAGAAGTAAAAGGTGAGTCTTTTAAAAATGAAACACTTGATTTAGACTTAGGCTTAAGTTTTGATTTAGGTGTAGCCTTAGATTTAGATACGCTTTTCTTAAACACAAACCACAAAATAATTGTAGCACAAAACCTCCAAAATTCAGAAAATGAAGCACAAGAATGTGATAGTTAAAATCTAAACCAACAAGCAAATAGAAATAATTAAATAAAAGAAAACTGAAATTAATAAAATAAAATCAACCATTAACTCACAAGTGAAAAGAGAGAAAGAGACTAACAAAGGCCGAGGTGGCCAGAAAACAGGGCGGCACACGGTGGTTTAAGGTGGTTCACCTCAAACTTGATTTTTCTTTTTCTTTTTGCTCTTTTTTTATTGTCTTTTCTTTCCCTTTCTCTTTCTCTTTCTCTTTCTCTTGTTTTGTTATGCTGTTTTATGTTTTTCTTTGTTTTCGTGTTTTCTTTATGGTCTGTTGGTAGTCTGAGCCTGAGCTGTTATAATACAATCGAAACAAAGCAAGCCGCTTCGAGAAATGCATCAGTTTTAGCTATTAGTAAATTACAGCCACAGAAAATATTATTTCAAATAGCTAAAACACTATCAGGAGATACACTCACTCCAAATAATATTTTTTAGCGAACGACAATTTTGTCTTAAATTTAAACTTCCTAATTACTACTACTTCAGTAAATAAAGTATTAAAATACTATTTCATCCCCAAACGAACACTGCTGCAAAGTAGAGCACAAACAGGTAGCGCACTGCTTCCCTTTTTTCTATGCAATGCTTTGATTAAGGAAGTGGGGAAAGCGTAAAATTAATGTATTTTTTTCGAAATCATATGATCCTTTCACGATATTGAAGTCTATGATGCATGTATGAGACTCTAGTAGATTAGATGAGGTTAAAGACTTGCTTTGAGTATTATATCGAATCACCTTGCTTGCATGATTGACTAATGATGTTAGAGGATAATAGTTGATGACATAAGGATGCAACAACCTAATCAGGAGATTTTGTCTTTTTAATTTAATTGAATTCTTTTGATGTGTGATGCTTGTAATTATACAATTTTCAAAGACTTGTCAAGCTGTAGTGATATTTTAACCAATAAATTGTCAAGTGAAATTAATTAATTAAGTTTCAAGTTAATAAATTATACTTTAACTTAGTTAATTAAATTATTGCCCAATTAAATATTTGGCATGTGACGCTTATTACCAAATTATAAATTGTCCTTTGCTAAAAAATTATATCATACATGGTCCTATTATTATGAGAAATGAGATCATAATACACAATTATTTCCTCCAGAAAAATGTGTTGAAATAATTAAAGAGCTAGATAATTATGTCTTTTAAATAAATAAATATGAAGATATAATTTAGGTATCAAATCATATAATTATTCTTCAATTAAATCGAAGACAATTCGTTTGGGGGCCCAAGTCCAAAGACGAGGCCCAAGCTCAAGACTGTTCTCAAGCCCATCACCCAAAATGCCTATAAATGAGGTATTCTCATTCATTCGGGGGGACTTCATTCAAGAAGAAGACAAAGAAGGTTATAAAAACTCTACAAAAATCAGAGAGAACCCTACATCAAGATTCAAGCTCTATATGAAACTTCAACCGGCTCAAACCTTCAGATTCCAAGTGTTCAAATACTCAAGTATTCAAGTTCAAGCAACGCATGCCAGCGCCTCACTAGTAAGATTACAAAAACTACAGAACAAATAGAGATTGTACTCAAATCATATCAATAAATATTTCTTTACAACCGCTTAGTTTCTTATCTTTAATCATCATCTTTAGACTTAAAAAAATTTGTTGTTACACTTGTTTTGAACCCTTATTTGATTTTGATTGTGTGAATGCATAAGAATGATTAAGGCATTTTAGGAATTATCCTACTTACCATGTGCCACCAGGTTAATCCTTCCCTTAGTAAGCCCCGTTGAGACTTATGTTTGACCTCTTTGTTGTTTAAACTTTAAACTATATCATGAGCCGAAAGCCTTTTTTTATTATCTATTATCAACCTACTGAGGCTCGTGATATCTATTAGATTCACCATGTGAGTTATTGAATAAGTGTTCTTGTCAGGCGTATACAGTGATGTTACAAGTAGAGATGATATATGTAAATCGAAATACTGTATTCAAACTTCAAAAAAAATCCATAAAAAGAGAAGAAAGAAAAGTGTTATCTTTCTTATGTTATTTCAATTCATGTCTAAAGAAGCCTATAATAAAAAAGTACGAATGTTAAGGGGTGGGTTACGCGAGCAAGTGAGTTAAAACGTGGCCGAGCTCTATGTCATGGGTTGGAAAGTTGGAGTTAAGTTTCAGACTTCGTGAATTTATTTAGATTTCATATTTCCTCATGTTAAAACTAAATAAATATTTAATACCTCAACACCCTAAATTCTTTACAAATAACCTAGAAATACCTTTTGACTCATAATAAGATGCATGATAAATGGTGATCATAGTGTATAATAAAGCATATGGTAGGATGTATCTAGTATTGAAATTGAGGATAAACACTAGCCAATATACAAATATTGAGTGATGCAAGTATTTGAGATATGTCCACTTCTGTTAATTGTTTGAATCTGATGGATTTTGGAGATTATGTATTTGCATGGTTGATAAGATATGTGCTTGATTTAAAGTCTTGATCCAAGTTTAGTCGAAGGCTCTAATGTGTGTCAGGTATGAATCATGATCTTGGATATACTCGAATCAACGAAATAACGTGTTTACTTGAGGACAAGTAATGACTTAAGTATGGGGGAGTTTGATTAGTTGATATTTGTCATGGCTTTTAAGATGATTTTGGGTGTTTTATTATATAGAATTGATTGTTTTCGTTGTTTAATTGACAAATATCATTTATTGTGTGATTTTGGTCTTTTTATGATTACTAGCTAACATGGCCCGTCAATTGACGGGCCGAAATGCGGGTCTAACTAATACGAGAGTAAGCGTTATCATATAATTAAAAATATTCTAATGGCCAACATTAGTTTTAAAGTTGTTACATTGTCGAGAGAATTTGATCATCATCTAAAGGATTTAAATTACAAAATAATGACCATTGTTAAGTGTGGTCATAGTCAATTTGTCTCGATGCTTTCCTATATTTATAAAGTTTCAAGTTTCAAAAGTAACGAGTTCAGATATTGGCTGATTGCTAGTTCTTATGAGTCAAAAGTGGGCTCGTTAAACGCAATGTTAACCTTCGAATCGACCTAATCTCTTCTTCAATAACGAAAAGTATCATGATATGGGTTCTGTTATCTAACATCATTATGTCGCTTTCTTTGGCAGTTTTTTTGGAAGAAATATCAAATATGTTGTGGATTAAGTCACGTAGTTTTATTTTTATGGTACGCAAGTTTATATACTCAAGCACTGTAATTTCGCTGATCTGACGCTTCAATGGGGACAAGTTGAGTTCATGTGCCTTTCCTTTCGTGACGCGCTTGGTCGTGAGAAATGCTCGAACTGGAAATATCAGTTCGGATCAATAGAGTGACTTGCAATTTGCGGATATGGCTCATCAAAGTATGCTAAGCAGAAGGCGTCTTTGTGCATCAAATCTTCTTGCATAAGTTCGGCGTAACAACATTAGGAATGTTTTGTTCTGGAAATCATTTGTTATGTTGTCCAATTCATAAGGTTGTCCCTGGAATCAGCAAGATCAGTTGGCAAACTGTTAAATTAGAAATCAGAGTGAAGCAAGGAAGTCTGGAACAATGAAGCAAGAGTAATTGATGTCTTAAGATATAAAGACTTAAGATATATAAAGAATAAGTTGTAATGCTAGATCTAATCATGATGATTAATACTATGATATTTCATGCATTGTTAATACTATCGATATGGATAATATACTTATAGAAATTGTATAACGATAATTCTGCCTCATAAGCTCAACCATTTGAGACACCTCTCACGAGAAATTCTTGGTTTCACCACATTTTCAATTGCAACCACTCTGTATGTCGCATGCGAGGTCCTCCTTCGCTGCCATTATAACTATCGACCTATACATTAAGTTTTAATACATTATATTAAAAAGGTGCTTGTAGTTTTATATAGTGTATTATCATGATAATATACATAATTACCTTAAGCGGGAAACAACATCTTTTTTGCAAAGTAAGCATATGTATTGAACGCCATCAGAAATGTTTATCTTCGAAAAGCAGTTGGAACAACCAACATAAAATAATTTCTGGTCTTCATCATATATTTGAAGGAATAAATTAACCTAATAATTGATAATTAAGTACGTAGATATTAAATATATAGATGTATCAATAGCCAAGACAAATATAGTGAGTTGTTTTCGGAATTGATATAGTTCATTTTTTAATTACCTCGTTGTATTTGCACAAATTTACACTATAGGTTCTTAGTAATCCATCACGAACCCTATTTCTCTGGATTAATACTGACGATTTTCAAGTAGTCAGGGCAATTCAATTTCACGATGGAATCAAAACCTAAAATGTTTTAATTCTGGAGATTAGTAAAGTGTTATTTAGGCCTCATTCATCTTGTTTTTTAGGCGATTAATTAAGTATATATTACTGTGATTTTAAGCCCGACATGCTCTTCAATTGAGGATCCATGAAAGACGAGCTTATTTTTTTCCTCGTACGGTTATCACTGTTTGAAAAGTTTACCAGTTAAAGTCATTTATTATAAGATTTGAATAAAACGTTAAAATACTATATGATGTCAACATAACCTCCGTTTCTTGATCTTGTGACTTTAAGCCTTTTAGCTACCACAACTTCATAGTTTCTTGAAGCTTCCATCAAATACGGGCCGATAGTGGATGTTAACTCGCCCCACATAGTTAGTTGTATTGGCTTCTTGCTGCAATTTTTTTTTGCATTCATGTTATATAAAGCCACCGGTGTTTAGTAAAGGAAAATTATATTTTAGACTTACTCGGCATCAACAATCTTGAAATTCTGAAATGTCGTTTGCTCATTATCCGTGTTGACGTTCCTGGACTCCTCAGCCTTTATAATTATGTGCATAATGTCTATAGATGAAATCATGGCATGCATTATTATATATGATAATATAAATTATTAAATATTATGTGGAACATGTTCAAAACAAGATGCTTATCATTTTTAGTTGTATCTTTCATGAAACAAGTTTACTTACCTACTGATTGACCATCATTTATCAAGGAATCATGAATAAGTGCCTATGGGTTGTCCGTAAAGTGCTTCATTTGCATTGTTTGATAACTGATTTATGAGTGTTTGACGCTAGCGATCCACTGATTTGTGTTGTCCAGGATGCGTTATCGTGGCCCGACAAATCTCACTTCAGCATTTGTAATGTCATGCACTTTAAATGCCAGCAACATTGGAGTCAACACAGGAACCATGTATCCAAAGACAATAGTAGTTATATGATTTCCTTATAAATAAAATAAAATATATCTAAAGATCATTTAATTCTAATATATCCCATATAAAAAATGAAAGTGCATCGATATTTTACCTCATCACGCTAAAATGTGTTGCTTTTAATCCACCGTAACATGTCAGAGGTATATCTTTGGTTATTGTTACTTTAGGAGTCCAATTCTTTGAATCACATTGTATTTGAGGGATAAGCATAGTTGATCTTTCCATTTCTATGATCTGCCTGCAACAAGAAGGAAAAAGAAAAAAGAGACATAGATAAGCATAAATATGGTTACTTGGTAGTAAAGCTTCCAAACCATGATTAACTCCATATGTATTTCAAATTACACCTCATTCTATATTTGGTCCACAGTTTCAGAGATCATCATTTAAGCAGCAAAAAGTGGCAATGCAAACAAAAAAACATACTTAAGGACAACCTAACTCTGAATTAACAACAACAACAATGGCTCATACGCATGATTTTGCAAACATAACAACAAAATATACTCACAATCACATTATATATATATACATATATATATATATTATATCAATCACATTATATATAATATATATATTATATATATATAATATATATATATATATAAGTATTATATCAATCACATTATATATATAGTATGTATATCGTAAATTTATACTACTTAGTTAGGAAAGCATCGATACACACAAAAGAAGTCAAAAAAGGTGTATGAGACATGGTCAGGGAAGACTTGCTTTCACCAGGACCTTATTATATACAACATTAGTTGTATGTTATATACCTGGATCATGACAAGTTGGAGGAATTATCAATATTTTCACATTTTCCCGCTTTTACTCGGACGAATCCAACATAAAAGATGTCCATGGAGAAAAACTGGTTGCTTTGTATATAATCCAAATATAATATAAATGCTGGGCTCGAGATTTGTCGTATCATTATAGCAAAGCATAATCGCACTAGAATTTGACGCCTCACAAAAGGTATTAAATACTTGTTTTCAGCTGGATTTGCTTCTAATGGAATTTTAGGTATCCAACGTGTTTTTCCTTTTGAATTGCCCTCTGGTGGCAATCACGCAATTTTACAAAGTTAGTTAAAAGAGTCTTGCAGATTAGTCTTGTTCCATTGCAAAGTCCTTCCACAGGGTTGATGTTTCTCAGTAGGATTATCGGACTATTCATCTTAAGAACTACCTTGTGTCATGGGAAATCCCTTTGTCCTGTGAGTGTCGAGGTAGTCGACATAATCTCCGGTCTTTTCCACTTTTTGTTCTATCATTACTGGTATACACTATTTCTTTTCCTGGGAATCTTTCAATCAATCTTGAGTTAATATCATCGACAAACTCATTTTTTGGGCATAGAATGGTTCGCTTCATCATCTCAAATGGAGCTGTTTCAAACATGGACATTTCTGGATAAACATGAGCAATTAAAACCTCAAGTGATTCTTCTATGGAAGTATACGCTATAATCATCAGTTGAGGAATTCGAATATCTTATTTATCATTTGTAGGCTCTTCTCCATTTCCAATCCTCATCAGGAAGTTTATGAAGCCTGGATCATCTTTTTCTCGCATATTGTTTGTAAGCTTTAGTTTTATGAAATTTTTCCACAATGTGCTGCTTACTATGCTTGCTTCAAGCTGCTCCCTTCTACTTCCTCTTGGTACCACTGGAAGCACCTGTCTAAAGTCTCCCCCGAAAACTATCAGCTTTCCCCCGAATATAAGCTTGTTCTCGCACAATTCTTGTAGGAGATAATCCAAAGCTTGTATTATTGACTTGTCCGCCATAGGAGCTTCATCCCAAATTATTATTTTTGAAGCTCTTATTAACTCTGATTCACTACTTTGGAATGACATTAAAGACTTCACATCTGGACCTCCTTCAATCGGTATCTTAAACCTTGAGTGCGCTGTTCTGCCTCCCGAAAAATTTGATTGCGCAATACCAAATGATGCCACTATTAATCTTATATATCCTTTTGAGCGTATATGTACAAGTAGAACTTTATATAAAAAGATTTTCCCTATTCCCCCTGAACCATCTACAAAGTATACTCTACCTTTTCCGGACAAAGCATCATCAAGTATAACATCAAATGTTGCCTTTTGTTCTAACTTTAAGTGATGAATTGCTAATAAATCTTCTTCTGGTACTAGAATGCTTCATTCAGCTGAAATTTCTCTGGTAAAACATTCAAATTATGTACTAACATACTCAAATGGCACAAGTTGAAATTGATTAACACTTCTTCCCAATGATTCGAGTCTATCGTTTATACCTTGAAGTACTTTGTGCAATATCTCTTCATTAGATAGATTTAGTTGGTTCTAGATTTAGTTGGTTCTATGATCTTGTGAAATCCTCCGCCATATATTCATAGAAGGTAGCAAAGAGTTTTTGAGGATTCGTCGGCTTGCAATAGTACAATAATGTTGCAAATAATCTCCGCAGCTCAGATGGCATTTGATACACTGAGGTTTCTTCCATTGTTTTGTTAATATCATCGTCCTTTTGTAGGAGACCCCTCAAGTGAACCACTTTTTGAAAGCTGGTGCACTGAACTCCATCAACAAGCAGCAAAAAATGATAAGATGTTGGTGCACAAACATTGTTCAATAGGAGTCTGAGGTAGTAACGTTCATCTTCAACTGGATTGACGGTACACAATCTGCCTATGACTTTACATCTTTTCCGTTTTGTCCATGTTCTTATTTGGGAATCCCAAACATAGTATGTCGGGAACTGTTTGTACAAAAGATTTAATTCCTTCGCTTCTGGATCGACATCATTGGTTCTAAAGAATTGAGTGAGCATTGTTCTTTGTAGCCTTTTATTTTGTAAGAGTTCTTCCAAATCTGCATCATCGTCAAATTGAATGCAATGGAAATTAGGCGGATCTACTTGAAGTTGAATTACGGCTAGATACATACCATACAAAATCCAATATTCTCCATGCTGATTCAACAGGTGAAACCCAACGTGCATTCTGAAAGTCTACTATTTCATTCACAGTTGAACTTTCATTATCTGACTCAATTCTAAAGATTAACTTATCATGTCCCTTGTGAATGTATTTATATAAGTATTTAACAACCTTGATATCACAACACAACTCTACATTGATATGATAGTTTGTATGGTATTACCCAGCAATTATCAAGTACATGCCCTCTTACTTTCACCGTCCTTCCATCATTTCTTCTTCTATAGATAGGATATGTACCTTTTCCTTGTGTTGTGTATTCTGCGAACTCTTTGGCATAGTGATTCTTGCATTTTCCATTCACCATAGAAACGTTCTTCGGATTTAGACTTCCACATGGTCCGTGCATCATGTGTGTCACCACTAAATTAAATAGATATGGATCCTCATTCTTGTCTAGAAGCTCGGCACTTACTATTCTATCCTATGCTTCTGGGGAGAGATACTTGTAGGCTGGTTTAAGTATGATCAGAAAATGTGCATGGGGTAAACCGCGCTTTTTAAACTCAATTACATGGACTACGGACACCACTTCAAAAATTTGTCCGGACATAATTCTATCGTTGAGAATACTAAGCTTTGCTTTGAATACTCTGCATAAAAGGTCGGGCTGGTTATGAGCTTCTTCTCCGGGTTTGAGACACTCTCTGATTTCTATCCAGTTGGGGTTGCAAGTCATCTCAAGAATATGTATGGTTTGCCATACTCCTGTACCAGTGCCATGGAATCTAAGTATCTGTGCCTCAAATCTCGAGGACCACCAATGAATGTAGCTGGTAAATATAGTCGTGTGCCTACTTTGCTGGCAAGTTGAACTCCAGAAATAACACTATCCATGATGCGTTGATAATACTCGTGCCGTAATATGCAAGCCTCATTGATTCAAGTTTAATGTAATTATCCACAACATATTGTTGAAGAAGCCTTCCAAAACGCAGTAAATACGATCTATCATTTTTGCGTTGCTGCAGTTTGTATACATAATATTCTCTGCAGCTAATAGTGTTTCGTTGCCGTTTGGACATCTGACCAGAATTACCAGAGCCATTTGTCATTAGCTCCCGATGATTTCAGCTTGAAACACCTGTTTATGCATTGTAAAACCAAAATGCACTGTATTAGAACTTATTCATTATTATAAGATATCAAGAGTTTATATATTGATAGTATGTAATAAGAAAATGAAAATTCAGAAGACAAGGTTGATAAGTTACCTCTTTCTGCTTCAATTAGCTCTTCAAAAGAGTATAACTTGAAATCTCCATCTTTGTATTCCTCATTTTTACTCGATGACCAGCTTTTGGAATGTTACCATGCCATCCTGGCTCTCCATAACATGCATAGTAATACTACACTTTGTGAGTTGAGCCGGACTTTGTATAAACTCTTATGTGTCTTATATCAGAAGCATTAACTTCACCATTTCCATTTTCAGTCCATATACCAGCCACTTCAAAGGATGTCAGTTTAGTGTATGTTCTTTGATCGAGGCCTGGGTCGGACCTAATGATAATATGATAATCATCTATATGATCCACTATTGATGCTTCTCTGAGGAAGAGTGAATAAGGATTAGAATTCATCACTTCAAATAAATCTTCAACTATTGATAGATTCAATCATGGAACTGCTGACAGACGATTCATTGCTTGATGCTCAGGATCATAAAAATAGAATTGGATGCCTGTTAGCTTGGTTGAATCATCATTAGGCATTAGATCGTTGAGATAGTGATGGACTTGTCCTTGCACTTTTATAGTATAAATTCCATGATCCCTTTTTTGAAGCGTTTCATCACAATGAATTTCGATGGAAATAAAGGCAAAATGGTTGTTGTATGTTCTAATCATATTCTGAAATTCCTTGCATTTTGTATCTGTGCCTGTAATCTGGAAGTATGGATTCAGCCAAAGAAACTTCTCCTCCTAAACAACAAAACAGATCAGTCTCTCTATAAAACTTGTGAGCCTTACAATATCTACATGGCGGCGCTGGTGGTAGTATCAACAATCTCTTATCATTTTCATCAATTATTACACTTCTTCTTTTGTTTTGATGCGAAATTTCTTAAATTCAAATAATAAGAATTCATAAAATGTAAGTTGTTAATTATATCTTAGTTTTTATGTAAGTTGTTAGTTATATCTTAATTATTCTGAGCATTCACATATATTTTTTATATTGATAAAAACATAGTACAAGAATAGTCTTTTACCAATATAAGAAGTGTTTTCTCTTGAAGCGGAATTCTGACTGGGCATCACAACCTGCATCAATATTGTTACATTGAATTTTAATTACCTATATTTGACACAATCTAATAATAATTTATTTATATATGGAAAAATATTAATGTACCTCTCTTTCAATGTCTCCGCTTATGTTATCCTGATCATAACTAATATTGATGGCATGCTCGTGCACCTGTGAAAGTGAATGAAAACAAACGTTGAAAAATTTGACTTTATGAATATTCAATATGTCCAATTTAGGTGTACTAATGTGAATATACATCTTTCTACATCAATATAAATTTTTAAAATAAACAAAAATAAATTAAAGCATTATTTATAATTACAATAGAACATAACAGCACATTATAGTAGAGGAAAAATGCCTCAGTTGGAGCATTTGAACTTGTACAACCTACTTCGCCGATGATGGTAGTTTTTGATGTCTCTTGTGTTTTTCTTCTTCGGAAGAGCACTTCCAAAAGCGAGAGGTTGTTTAGCACAATCATCTCTCTTCAAAACGATTCCAGCCTTGAAAGTTCTTTGTACATGACCACCTACTTCTTGAAACCTGTTCAAAAACACATGCAGGGACGGTTATCCACGCAATGATGATAACAATCCTTATTTTACAAACAAGGATTTTGAAATATTGTTAGGTTGAGCAATCATGCTCTACTTGAATCTATTCAAACACTTTTAAAAATGTCCTACAGTATGTGGTTTAAACAGCAGGACTCTTGAAAAACAAAGAGAATATTATGAGAATATCTTGTTAAACTCACTCAGTTGAAATAACTCATAATTTCTTACTAAGCGGCTCCCATACCGTCAAGGATTTTCTACACATAAAATAATAAAGTTTTAAACTCTCAACAATGGGGTTCAGACCTATCACAAAATTGGAAATTCCTAGAGGATTCAGATGTAGAGACGGAAAAGCCTCCAGCTGCCTATTTCAGCTTCTTAGGATTACCAACAAGCTTGGTATAATACATTCTACGTCCAATCGAGAAATATGAGCCACTCATGGCTTATATACTTCACAAAATTTAATCCAAAAAGACATTCCATATTGGTTCGTACAATGGAAGAATCTTGGCCTAGTCCTTGAGATACTCCCAAAGCAAGCATATGAGTCATTCCACAGTTTCTCAAATCAATTCAAAATCCCAGAAGAAGAGAAAAAAATTTCACCTTTATTCTCCTTTTGTTCCCGTTTCTTTGTCCCTTGGGTATTTGCTTGGGAAATTGATTTCCACATGCAAGAAAGAAATGTCCCCGGACTTATTAGAAGATTCAAAGTTCGATGGTGGAAAAAATACAATGCATGGAATACAATATCTCATCTGATCAAGTTTGATCCAAAGAAGATCCAACCTCTTCCAATGGCGTTATTTTTAACCCCAATGCATCATGTGAGCCACGGGCGGCTTGACGGACCAAAATGAGTATAAACTTATATGGGCCAAATCTAAGCGGATCTATCACTAATAGAAAACCGCAGCGTCAAGCTCGGCCACAGTCGTAACCTTGCAAAAGAAAACGAAATGGGGGCAGCTGTTATGGTATATTCTCAAAAATATAAATAAAGCAAAAAGTGATATCTACACTTAAAATAAAAAATTAAAAAAAAATTATCCGCATCTCCTTCTTAACGCGAGGGAGTGTAAGCCTTTTCAGGAGCATGATATATCTTATACTGCTACGAGTAAAAATTTTCCAAAAAGCGGCCCGGCTTGTTCTTTAACCTGCCACCTATGGAACAAATTAAAGCAATATCAAAATGATTGGAAAAAAACAATGGAATAAAAATACAAAGAAGATATGCAGCTGGCGATTACCACGACAAAAGACATAATAAATGGTGAAATTTGTCCCACAAAATCATAAATCAAAGAAGAAGCTTGGCGACCTGCGGCCAAAAGACATGATGAAGTGGTGAGTTGGCCGACAAAATCATAAATCAAGGAATTTTCAACCGAAAGTAAGGGACAAAAGCAAACAGTGTACCCACTACAAAAAGTTGATTCTACAACAAAGGCCAAAAAACTGTAGTCTGATAGATTATTTGTGGCCCCCTTTTATTTCTAAAAATTGTATAATGACCCCGACTTCCATCTATAAAAGGAGGGGTTAGAGAACTTAGGGAAACAAGCAAAAAAAAAAAAAATTAGATCTTCTAGCAGCCAAAATTCGCTAGCAGAAAATCATTCTCAAACATTGTATCCAAATTCCAATTTACGAGATCTAAATATGTGTAAGTTTCAAACATTAATCTTTTATTTTGCCATATATTTTCTTTTATTTTTACTATATATTTTGTTTAAATATTTAATTTTACATATCTATTTATTGCACCATTTGATTATTTGTTGCACCATCAATCTTTTATTTTGCCATATGTTTTCTTTTATTTTTTCTATATGTTTTGTTTAAATATTTAATTTTGCATATCTATTTATTGCACCCTTCGATTATTTGTTGTACCCTTTGATTAAAGAGATTCGATATGACCGAAGAAGAATGAAATTATATTAAATAGATCTTTTTGTTCATAATGAAAGCGTTGAAGCCTTTGAGTCTTTTAAATTTCGGATAAACTAGTTGTAAATCATGGCAAATAAATCTCTGATTAAACCATGCTTCGAAGCGTTAAAGTATTTGGTTCAATCTGCTGACTTAACTTTAGATAATAAGAGAGTAATAAATTCTCAAGAATATACTATCGAAAACTTTGAAGAATCCATATATAACTGGAAAATGCCTAAAGTACATAAAAATCAAATCTATAAAATTGATTGGAAAAGAATATTTAAAACAGACTACTCTATAAAAACGAAAGAGCGTGATATCCAAATATCGGGCCCTTTCGAAACTATTCAATTGTTATTTAAATAATCTCTTGTAAAACAAAGAAAAAAGAAATTTAATTATACACATAGGCCTCGTTCAAGTAGGCTTTAAACCTTTAACAAAAGAAAGGTTTAAATACACATAATAGGTCCTAGAGATGCTTCAGTTCGCGATTACGGGCCCATGCCACCGATTCTGTTGAATCGAGAATACATGTAGTGGACCGATATCTTTTGATTGTTATCGAAACTTATCCATATCATTAAATGACTAGAATATTTTAAGTTATTTAACACCTTCTAAAACACATAATTACAAATCCTTAAAGGATCTATTCACCTTAGCCATAATATATAGAGTCTGCAATTCATCGTTACTTTGGTTCCAAATTTAAAAGCCAAAAAATAACTAACAAAGGAGAAACCCTTTTCCTTTAGATAGACTTATCTAGGTCAAATACTATCATTCGAATCAATAAATGGTCGACATATCATTGCAAATGAATGGCATTTAGAAGGAACCCTTTCCAAGAACCAAGAAAATCCTTCTTCACCTAATACTAGTTTAAACAAGGTAACCCAGTATGATGATGGAAGTATAAAACTTGCATTCACTAAAAGAAGCAGAAGCTTTAGAAGTGATGATAGATCTACTTGACTTCTCTTATAGATCTTGAAAAAGAATCTACCGAGATACATACGTTATAAATATTCAGCTTCTGAAACATAGGTACACAACCTCGAATATCTGAGTAACATATTCAGACGGTGATTATACGAGAATTCCAAAACCTATACAAGCAAACAGATCACCAAGAATATTCACCTCCAGCCTCATGACTCGTGATGCGAAAATAGAAATGAACTAAATGTTTTAGAAAAAGATTTTTAAATTGACAAACAATATTACAAGAATAATTTCTATGCTTCTCACAATCTAGAGACGAGAAATTAATTTTTCAAAACCTTTTTGAATCAGAGAAAAAAGATTCAAGAAAAATTTTAAGATTTCATATCTACAGAAAAAATTGAAATATTATTTTTCCATTGGTTTGAAATATATGCTTCTCAAAATCAAATTCATTATCCTTTCAAAAATTTCATAGCACC
Organism: Lithospermum erythrorhizon; assembly: GCA_019722365.1. NCBI lineage: Eukaryota > Viridiplantae > Streptophyta > Magnoliopsida > Boraginales > Boraginaceae > Lithospermum > Lithospermum erythrorhizon. The sequence goes on along the minus strand of JADFUC010000804.1, from coordinate 44,574 downwards.
CATAACAAAAAGGAAAAAGAAACCTATGTGGAGACTCGAGGATGGTACCATCGTAGAAACAGAACATCCGCCTCTTAGGAAAATAGTACAGCCATATGGAGATGCAAGCGTTGAATTAAACGTTGAATTAGCACCTTTTAAAAATATAACTGATGATATCATCTCTAATACTAAGAAGATAATTGCCCAAAATAATTTTAGTAATGCCCACCTAAATACAATAGGTACCCAACTTTCTAGAATTGAGAAACATTTATTAAAACCAAATACTTAGCCTTCCGAATTTAATCCGATATCAAAACAACAACCGATTTTTAAACCATTTCAAATCTCTAAAAGAAGTCAATTAGACATCCAAAATAATCGAAATGAATTTATAACAGAACTAAGATCTCAAATAGAAAGAATAAACTTTTTCTCGCCCTCAGCTTTCGTATTTAGTTGTTCTATCGTTCTGATACCCACAACAAAACAAAATTCACAAACACCCAGTAAATCTTCTTGAAGCCTCACAAAAATATGATGGCGTCCTCGGAATACCGTCGAGACGATGAGAATATTGATAGCGACACAAGTAATAAGCAAATTATAAAAATACATTTGAAAAATACACCCTCACAACTCCCAAAGACATAGTGCGCTTTATCGACACGAGGATCTCAGGTAGAAAGTATACTTAATAAATACATAGAACCAAATTATAAAAGCACCGTCCCTTTATGAATTGAATATTGGCCAGGATGGTAGAATATAGAATACCGATTTATTACAACAAGTAACTATGGCATCTAATGCTACAAACAGAATTCATACATTAGAAAAGCCATAGCGAACTTCTCATTCTTGAGCTTCACGGGACGGATCGAAGGATGATGGGATTTCCACAACGACAAGAAAGAGATTTTAGAATCCATCAGAATTGTTGATGAAGGAATACCAACATAGATGAATTAGGAGAGGTATACGTGCGTGTCGATTAATTCTCACCGTATCTACCGTTTATAGGTGATCCTTACATAAAAGATAAGAATGTTCGAGCTACTATCAAATTTAAAATATAAAAAGCTTGGCAATCTCGATGGTATCTTAGTGCAGCACCGGCAGCGTCATATAAGGCGAGTAACGGCCTTCACGGAAAAGAAAAATTCGCTAACGGGTTACTACACTTTTAGGAAAAGAGTTAGGAATAGAATAAAAAGAACATGAACCCCGATTCATATTCCAAATTTACCTCACGAAGAACTAAAGCTAACCCAGCAGGGAAGATAGAAAATGCCTTCGAGACCTAAAACTCCAAAAACACTTAAAATGGTAATTAAAGAGAACCAAAAAAGAACTTGGTTCTTTTTGCAAATAATTTGATATAAGCACTAATTTAAAACTTTGTGATGGTACTTGTAAATCCACTAGCACATATCCCAAAAAATCATCTTATAAATCAAAGCATAAAAAATATCATAAAAGAAAGCGAGAAAAAGCGATAACAACAAAAGAAACCCAAATATAATCCCAGCGTAAAAGAAAGAACAAGTAAAACAAGAGATATTACTTGTTATAGCCTTGATGAGGGCGTATCTCGGAATATTGCAGACTAAATAAACAAATTAGGGAACTCCAAATTGATAAGTTTATAAGTTTAGACTTATCATAGGCCAGCTTGATAAGCTTTTGATGTTGTAGAAAAGTTTATTCTTTCTATTTGAGATCTTAGTTAAATCTTTGTCATTCGAATCAAAGTGTCACGACCCGCCCCACGTAAATGCGCCCACGGCGTTAGAGTAAATTCCATATCACGGAAACTAGAGTCACCGTCGATGGATGACCCAATTTAAAAAGACACACAATCACAGAAATAACCCTATGAACAATATACAACGGACAAGAACAATTTTATAAAAGAATCCATCGTGATGTTTCCTAACCATACAATAACAACCAATATAAAATAATCTCCCTGTCTGAAATATCAACATACAATAGCTAGAAATCAAAATAACAACAATATAAACAACCGATACAATCCAAAACAACGAAATTTGTGAGGATCAAGCGCTACCATTCACTGAGCTCTAGGCACGTCGCTCGAGCAGGCCGAAAGCGATCTGTGCCGCTTCTCCGACCTAGCATTGAAAATGCCCATGAAAAGGGTGTAAGGCTAGCGGCTTAGTGAATATATACCTCAGAGTAAAAGTAATCCCCAATCACATACGGTGTAATAAAGTAGTTAATCCACATAAAATAGATAGTGAGTACATGATATGTTTCAACTTAAGATCGTGTTATGAAGTTAATACTTGATTCACTATCCGGTTCATATGTTCATAAATTCGTCACTACTCATAAACATTCAAAATAATGGAAATAACAACCAACGTGCACATTTCAATAAAAGCTGTAATAATACTGACAACTTCTCGACTCTGCTCATCAGCAGAAACCAAATGCGACATCGCAGCTAGACAACTAATCGGCGGAGTCCACCCAGCTGTCAACAACTGTGATGCTACTCGATCATGACTAAACACCAGTCAACTCGCTTAATTCTATCAACTCGTCGGCTCGATCGACTTCAGTAAAGCGCCAATCAACTCGATATAAATCCGGTTTTTCTGACAAATGCGCATATAATCAACCTCGACCTGGGGGAGGAACTTATGCCGTCGACGTAAGCTATCACGAATCGTAACGAGGTACAAAGCAAATACGCCCCGTATACCGAAGTATAAAGGTAAATGCGGATAATACGACTCATCTACGCGGCGACCACAAAGCGCTGAAAACACCAGAATGACTAAAAACTGACCTGGCGCCAGCGTCGAATTCAACTCAACTTGACTTCCAAAATGCCTACACAATTCAAGCGAAACCACATACACAACTCAGCAAGTCATATTGACACTCACAATTCAACACAAATTATACCACGTTCACATATTACATGATTAAGTAAGTTAATTTACATCCGTGAGCTAAATACTCACCTTGGCTAATAATGAAATCACGCCTCGCCTATTTAGTCACGTTGTTCTTTTCTCATGGCTAAACCTAACCAAAAATACCCGAACAAAACAATTACTACTTACTACCATAATAACTCCGATTCCCAATTGATTTCTAACTTCTGACCCGTTTTAGTAACAAATTATTTAAATTTAGGTAATAGATCACTAATTGTGTTTACATGACAATTAAAAGCAGCGAAATTTCAACCATAACACCCCCCGTCCCGATCGGCCTCCGCTTCAACCTGCGCCAACACTGGCAACCTCTAACCCAAAAATCGACTTCGAAACTAATATACCCGTTATTAACAACCTTAATTCCAAAAAACCCAAATACGTGCTAAACATGACTTATATCAACCTATTCTCTACCAACCAAACAAAAGTCTCAACTTATACCCAAAACACATCTCTATTAAAGTCCATTAACATACTTTACAACGTAAAAGTGATTTAAGAAAAATCAACCTAAAGTCAGCTAACTTATTCAACACATTTCAACCCCAAAATCGATTATGATCACTAACTGCCACATAATCCAAGCTTAGATGATACATCTCTCTACCATTTTAAAGTCTCAAAACCCCAATCATAAAAAGTAAACAAAAGTCAAACTTATAAAAATGAATTAGGCTATAGCTCCCAATGTCGAATTTGAAGATTAAAAACATACCTTAGATAATCAAGAGATGAAGAACAAGATTATGGAGTAAATTGCAACAAGATTCCACCAAGAAAATGAAAAAAATTTCAAGGTTTGGGGTGAATAGGGGGGTTTCGGCCTTCCTTAGGGAGAAAAGGGGGTTTGGGGATTTTTGGATGATGATGAATGATGTTGGAGTTGGTGAAAGATATTTCTAGAGTTGTGTTTTAGTCTCCGTTGGTTTACGGTTTAATTTCTCTTCTCGGTTTAACAACACAAGCATAACTTTCGAACATAAACTTTATACACCCCCGATAATATTATCCACTTTCAACGACATTATTACTATCCGACACAAATTATAATACAACACTCGATCGAACAACAAGAATAATATTAAAATAATGCCTATACGGAACGGGTTATTTCCTGAAAGGGAGTGCAGCAAGCATCTTTGTTGATAAGTTTTTACGATACCGAGATCAATAAAGCCAATTGTTGGTATGGAAATGATAAAAGCTAACTAAGCGATAGCTTACGAGTGTAGAAAGTTTATTCTTTCTATTTGAGATTTTAGTTCTGTTATAAATTCATTTCGATTATTTTGGATTTCTAATTGACTTCTTTTAGAGATTTGAAAGGGTTTAAAAATAGGTTGTTGTTTTGATATCGGATTAGATTCGAAAGGCTGAGTATTTGGTTTTAATAAATGTTTCTCAATTCTAGAAAGTTGGCTACTGTGTATTGGGTGGCCATTACTAAAAGTATTTTTGAGCAATTATGTTCTTAGTATTAGAATGATATGATCGATTAGATTTTTAGGGTGCTAATTAGCGTTTAATTGGCAGCTTGCATGCCGTATAAGTACATGCTATTTTCCTAAGAGGTGGATGTTACGTTTCTCACGATGGTGACATCCTCGAGTCTCCACATAGGTTTCTTTTCCTTTTTTGTTATAGGTGTATGAAATTTTGAAAGGATAATGAATTTGATTTTGAGAAGCATATATTTCAAACCAATCGAAATATAATATTTGTATTTTTTCTATAGATATGAAATCATAAAAATTTTCTTGAATCTCTTTTCTCTGGTTCAAGAAGTTTTTGAAAATAATATTTTGATTTTTTTTGTAGATATGAAGTCATAAAAATTTTCTTGAATCTTTTTTCTTTAGTTCAAGAAGTTTTTGAAAAATCAATTTCTCCTCTCTAGATTGTGAGAAGCATAGAAATCATTCTTGTAATATTGTTTGTCAATTCCCAAAATCTTTTTCTAAAATATTTAGTTCATTTCTAAGATTTTCGATTAACCGTTGTGAAATTTGAAAGGATAGAAATCATTCTTGTAATATTGTTTCTCATACAGATTGATGAATGGAAATGTCGAAGGGTGCAATAATTAGATATGCAAAATTTAATATTTAAACAAAACATATATGAAAATAAGAGAAAACGTATGGAAAATTAAAAGCGTGTTGAAACTTCACAATATTATTGAGATTAAATTGGAATTTGAATACAATGTTTTGAGAATGATTTTCTGGCCCAGAAAATTTTAATTTGCTAGAGATCTAAAATGACACTGCGTACGCTTATAAATTCTCTAACCACTTATTTTATAGATGAAGTAAAGGTCATTATACAATTTTTAGAAATAAAGGGGCCACAAATAATCTATCAGACTATAGTTTTTGGCCTTTCTTTATTAAATCATCTTTTTAGTGGAGTCTATTTATTTGCTTTTGTCCACACTTTCGGTGAAAAATTCCTTGATTTATGATTTTGTCGGCATCTTCCGCCTTTTCCGTAAATGTCTTTTCTTTGTGTCTTTTGCCGGGTTTTCCTTGATTTATGATTTTATTACGCGACTCCACCGTTGCATCTTGTCACTATACGTAATGCTTTAGTTTGCATATCTACCATTATTTTTCCAATCATTTTGGTGATATTGCTTTTTTATGTATTAATTTGTTCCATGGAGTGGCGGAGTTAATGAACAAACCGATCTGTCTTTGGAAAGATTATACTCGTAGAGTATAAGATATATCATGTCTTGAGGCAGTTTGCTGTTGACTCCTCTGAAGAGGAGATCTGAGATAATTTTATTTTTTATTTATTTATTTATTTTTTAACTGTAGATATCACTTTTGGTTTATTTATATTTGACGAGGAATATGCATGCTTAGTCGTCCTCATTTTTCGAAGGCAGCGTCTTCTTACGGAGTTGGTGACTGTGTGCTAAGCAATATTGTGTGTCTTCTATTGGTGATAGATACACTAAGATTTGGTCTATCCTTAAGTTTATAGTCATTTTGATGCAGGCATCGCCCGAGCGGGCTTGTGCGACAAATTTTTGGGTTAAAGTTAGAATAACATCTCCAAACTCCACCATGACACGGATATTCTCCAACAGGCTCCTCTTTATCAGCGTCCATGAATACCCCGGTATCCCCTACGTACTTTGTAATAACTTGAGTACTCGGGGATAGAAATCAAGCAGGAAGGTATGACTTTCCCCATCTCCAAAACTAACCTGAACCCCACTCGGGACTAGTGAACCCGATTTCTTTCCGATGACAATTTATCACAACATGATGTTTACTGACGAGCCATTACCTAGATTAAATCCAAAGTCTACTACTAACTCAAAAGGTAATAGGTCCACCCCAAGCAGACGATTTCTAAGAACCTCGACTACCTCAACCGCTCGTCCTACCGGGGTCATAATATGTAAAGGCATAGACAGGAAATCATAACTTAAGGGAAGAGTTCTAGCATAGTTTCGAGATATAAAGGAATGGGTAGCCCCCGAATCAAACAGTACTCTAGCAGGCAAATCACAAATAAATAAGGTACCTGTCACCACCCTGGGAGCATCCTGAGCCTCCTGCTGAGTAATGGCATTGATCGACCCGTCTGCTGCGGCCACCGTAGCTCTTACCCGGCCACGTGATCGCGGCCGCTGACACACAAGCCCACAGAATTTGACGTCCACCTGGTTCCTTGAAACCCTCCTCTAGTAGTGAGCCAGTGGGTAAGCACCCATCCTGTATAGGACAACTACTCACAAAATGGCCTTTGCTTGTCGAGTAGCAGTGCGTCCTCTTCACATCTCCATGATCTCGGACGCCTTAAACGCTCCACATCGAAAGCATTTAGGCCCTCACAGGCATGCTTGACATAGCCCTTTGTGACCCACCTGGTCTCACCGGCGCAACTGCTGATAATCTCGGTTGAAAGTGAGTGGAACCTTGTGCCGACTCGACCTGTCGATCTTTGTTGGAAGTTCTCTGGAATTACGTCTAGAGTACCCTCATAACCCCGATCATCTACGTAGTCCTCTCTTCACCCCACCCCGCTGAACCTCAGCTACATCTCGCTCTATTTTAAATGCTGCATTCCTCACCTCATGGAAACTCTGGAAAGATGTCAAGTCGTAATGGGTACAAATCTCCTTTCGAGCCCGTCTAAGAATGCCTACATCGCCCCTGCCGCCGGTTGGGTATACACTCGGAAGAAGAAGACACAACTCACCAAGAGTCTCTTCTCACTTAGGCCTCCTGCAGATGTACCACCTGTCGATGCGTGTCGGAGTTCCTTTGCTCTACTCGGTCCTTATGCACCTCGGGCGAAGTTCTCCTAGCGGCTCCTCCAAGTCGCTTGACCAATAGCTGTCTCGCACATCCTCAAGGAATTCTCCGTAGTGCCACGATCCTCGGCCCTTCATGAAATCGAGATGTGGCGAGAAAGTCACCCTGCTCCTCTTCTATCCCCCATAGGCCCTCTGGATGCTCACTATATCCTTGAAACTCACTTTGGCTTTCTCGGGTGTCAGCATCGCCCCCCAAATCTGGAGTTGCTTCGAGGAAGGCATCAAACAATCTACTCTGGCGATCCCAATCCCTGCTGCTGAGCAGGGGAAGTGTGCGAAGTGCAGGTGTTACCACCTCCTCATACTCATCTTCCTCATTCTGTTGCCCGGACCCATGGCTGGCTATAAGCGGTGATAGTCAGCGCCCTAACGCAGGCTCTGCCACAGCCTGCTAGTCACCACGAACCTAGTACCTCCCTATAAACCTACTCCCACCTCGACTACACTTGACACGATGTCAGGCCTATGCAACTCAACCCTAGGTGGCATCCTCGGGGCAGATCTCTGAGAAGGAAAACATGGAAAAATTTAGAACTCAGAAAGAAACTCAACAAAAGACTAGTTCAAAAATAGTTTTGACACAGACCCACTGTAGGAAACCCACCCATTAGACTCCTCAGATAGCAACCACAAGCTCACGTGCAAACTTATAACGATCCGTAGTCGGCGCCTCGAGAGTTAGACTTCGTTAGTAGGAAATGGATGCAAAGTCGCCAGCGATGATATAAAAAATAAAAAGCTGGATTTAAAAGCAGTTTAATAGTAAAGTAAGAAATAGTTTCTACTTCGTGGGCATTAAATAGAGTAAGCGAGAAACCTAACTTGACATCACATATTCGATACATAAAGTGACATAAAAAAAAAAAAATAGGAGTGTTGATAATAAATCCATAATATAGAAATCACCCATATTTGGAGTAAATAATGACTCAAACTTCGATAAAACGAGGGTCTAAAGTAGTGTAGGGATCCCAGCCACCGCGCCGCTCACAAGGATAACAGCGAGGCTCGAGAAGGTCCATGACTCCGCCTACTGCAACAGCTACTCCCTTTGAAAGTTTGAAATTCGACCAAAGCTAGTGAAACTTATCGCACAGTGGTAACTCATTCACGCCCGAAACGAAGTCAAGAAGGTAGAACCACGCTTGAGGAATATATATATATATATATATATATATAAAACTAGTAGTTTGGTCGATAGTAAAACAACTTAAAAAAAACGGTTCCTGTGTACCCTACTCGAGTATTAGACAATTTATATTAACGATGAGCGCAGGTAGAGCCCTTAAGATCTAAATATAGTGAATACATGATTTGAAAATGCTGTGTAAGTCCAAGCAGGTTCATCAATATGACAAAGTAAATCTCATGTAGCTTCTCGTATTACACAAGCCCGCGACAGAAGGTCCACAAAATCAACACAAGCGATATGCAAAACACTTTCGATCCGAACATCCCAGCGTAGCCCCGCAACAATGCCAACATAAATGCAATGGCCGGACATATGCTATATGACTTAAAAAGGTCACATATGCCTAAATGTGCTATATAACGGCCCGTAGGTCAGCGCGTATAAATATCGATCATCCGTAACAAAAGTATCCATTTGGCCGTGTATACGCTCGATGCGTCCATAATGGATCAACCGTTCAGCACATTCGACTGCATTTCGACCCACAACACGATTGAGACCAGCTACATGAGACCATACATGACTCCGCCAAAAGTTCCAGCAACAGGTTTCACGTAGCGCAATTAACGAAAGCGTACCATGACTGATAAATCGCGGGTCATGTTTACACGGTCTTATATTTTTTAATCGAAACATTTCGAGTCATCACGTTATCCTCGGCCTTTTGATATATTAGTCCACTAACGTGATGTCGTCTACCCGACAATTTCCAGCAATCAATCTTGGCATGTTACGTACAAATAAGCGTTAACATATAGAAGGCATCTGATCCGGGCAACATGCAAATTTAAGGAACCAATACAAGGAGATAAATCCCCACGTCTTGATACCGCTTCTTGTAAGCTACAACAGCTAATCAAAACAACCTCGAGTCCGAGTCCGACTCTAAATAATATAATAAGATTGCATTTACCATCGATACTTTAAATTAAATACTTTAATTATATTTAGCATCTATTTAATCAAACTTAGGTATTCCTTACTTGTAAATGTATCTTAGTAGTATTTCGGTGAACTATGCGTAGTTAACTATTTAAAGAGAATCACCGATACTTTATAAATCATAGTAAATATCATAATAGGTCAAAGAAATTCTAATATTTTGATCATAGGTCAAAATGTACTATATAATTTAATAAAATCAGTTATATATTTTATGTATAAAATCTAATTTTTTCTAATTAACTCCAAAGCAGCTATTTACTCGTCAATAATTCAAAATAAATACCAAACAAACTCCACAAATTCTAATATTTGATTACAGTCCAACCATACCCCATATAAAAATATAAAAATTCAGTTTCTAAATTACAATCATACAAATTTGACATTTTTATTGAAATCTCCATTCTAGTTAATAAATAAACAAAAATAGCAAATATTTCCCAAAAATTCCAAGATTTTTATATGTTGGTTGAAATCCAATAATAAACACAATAAAAATCTGATTTTTATTTTAAAAGTCAAAATTATAATTTATTTCTATTTTCTACCAAAAATCCAAAATTATATTATAAAAATTAATTAAAATCCGAAAATAACTATTTTCTCATGAATATATTACTGGAAAAACTCTATTATTATATCTATAATCATAAACATCTTAAATCTAAACATATCTAACATAAAAAAATTAAATTTTTAATTAATTTATATAATTTCGAAATAAATTGTTAAAATTAACAAAAACTCAATTCTTTCCATTGACAACCACCAATCTAGGAGCCAAAGATCATAATTTAATAAATTTTTAATTATTAAAATTCGAACACTTGAATATCTAATTTTGAAATTCTCAAAAACTTAAAAGTATGAAGACTTTCGTACCCAACCCATGACGGGGGAAGACGAGAGGAGAAGATTGGTATATTTTTCTGGAATTTTAGAGCAAAGGATGATGATCAAAGTGGGAGAAAAAGAGAAAAAAAAATTTGAGTTCTTTCAATGGGGAAGAGGGGCGGCGGTTTTGGGTTCTTGGAAGAGGAGGGTTTGCTTTTCTTTTTGTCTTATAGTGTAGGATGATGAAACAAAAGAATAAAAAGGCTATTTTAATAAAAAGGCCTCTCGTTTAGCTCGTTAACGAACATAATTCTTTTAAACCTGCGTAAAAATCATAATCGATTTTCCCGATTAAATTTTTGCCACATAATTTAAGTTCGTTGTTGATATGATCGTTCCCGAATCCCGCTTTTATTATATTAATTTGAATTACCAATTACTCGATTTTAATTAATTAAACTTGGTCAAAGTTATTTCACTACAACTATAAAATCATATATGCGGAACTGTATTACCGTTTCATAATATATTGTTACGTATTGTTTTTTTGTGATCTGAAAAGATTTGAGAGAGAGTTTTCTTTGTGTTTGTAGGCTAAATGTACGGATTTATTCTATAAAACTCTCTTAAAATTGTACCACTATTGTTAACACCATTGTATAAGTCACATCTTTGAAGTAGTGTGGCGTGAAGAATGTCTTGAAATCGGGGAAGCTTCGGACTTATTCTGAGGGTAGAGATGCAGTGAGAGAGAATATAATGAGGAGCATTCGTATAAGTCATTGTTTGTAAATCTTGAGATCTAGTAGAATCTTTCAGTAGGCTCTTGCCCCCAGTTAGGTGCACGTTGCCTTTGAAATGGGTTATCATCCTATTGTGTTATTTACTTTATTGCACTTTGTGTCTACGTAGTCGTGTGAGTGTAAGTGTTGCTAAAGGTTATGCTTCGACAGGCGGTTAGCAGGGTGAAACGCGTTACACTTTTCATTAATGGAAAGGGAGAGGTGAATCAGAAAAAAAAAGATAAAAATACTTACGAAGTCCGGGCACATGGAGACTCGCGTTAACACTAGCACGTCACAAAACACCTCGTGAGGGAGAGTTAGGAAAGCCCTTAACTAATTTATCTAACTCCATTTGGGAGGTGTCGGAGGTTCACGAGCAAAAAGTAATGTGTTAGACAAAAAGGACCATCGGGTCTCGTCCCCAAAAACCCCCCCACTTAACGAGGAACCATAATCTATGCCATCGAGGGTAGAACAATAAGTTGTCTGAAGTTGTAGTCGGGAGAAGCAATATGAAAAGAAGGTGGGGGGCCCCGAGGTTCGCGTTGTACATCTTGCTAAAAGAGCCTTGTTGGGAGGAACTCCTGACCAAACATGCCACTTGAAATACCCGTTAAGACAAGCAGGAGAAGGGACCTAGTTGGCGGGGGGAAACGATTCGTCGATGTCGAGGGAATTTCATCCATGAACCGGGGAGCGTGGAGCCGAGACCATAGTTAAAGAACTCCTAGGAACTCTGACTACACTCGTCCGAGAACTCTACGAGCGCTTTCCTTGCATGTAGGAGGTCGGCGAGAGGAAGATCTACGTTACGCCCGAGGGGAGAAGGGCCTGTCTTGCCATCGGGCATGTTGTAGTATCTCCTTATTTGTGAGAGATGGGCCTCAAATTAAATCAACCGGGGAACAATCATAAGTCTTCACTCCGTCCAAAAGGTCGAGAGTCTTTGAGTGCCCTTAGATGCTTGCTCCCCTTAGGAACAACTTCTTGATTGTTACCCTCCTCATTACCCTCCTTGGAGGAGGAGACACCGTGTCGTGATTGTATCAGAGAATTGTCATCATAGGAATGGGGATCGTCGGCTCCTAGGTAAAGGATCCTCTTAGTTTGGGTTATCAACCGGTTGGTGTAAACTCTACAAAGCGCGGGTGAGAGTGTTAGTATCCATATCAATATCCTACACCGTCAACATCGGGGAATTATGTGAATACATCTATTAGAATAACATAAAAAGGGGGAAGAGGTTTGGGAAAATGTAATTCTATTGGAAAAATAGACACACTTAGGCTTACACTGCGCCTAGCCAAACATACCTCTCGAAGAGATGCCTTCTCACCAATGATATTGGGACCGTGGGGTTGGAAGAAGAGTCTCACCGGTGCACGCCATATTTTTGAAAATGAGAAAGAAGTGACATAAAAGCGAACCCATTTTACCTATTATAGTAACATAAATTGTCTTTGGGATTCCCGTACCATAAAAAGTGTATTAAGTGGTAGATAAGTGTATTTAATCCCTCATTCTCTACTATCATTTGAAAAATGATGTAAGAACAAATAAGGAATTAAGGGCAATTGATATATAACCATTATGAGAATCAAATCCATTTAGGAAGGCACTTATCATTAAAGAAGGACATTTTAGGATCACGGATGGAGACAAGTGTCACCATCACAGAAGGCTGGACTCTTGAGTGTTCTTTATAAATATCTCAGATTCATCATTTGGAGAGTATTGCAAAACCTAATTCCACTTATCTATAACTCTACGTGAGCCGCTTATTGATGTAAGGATTAGAGTGGATGTGATCGACCGATTCGTTGTCTAGAGTACACGGGCGCCATCGTCTTCACCAGCGGATAATGGAGCACGAGCAACATCAAAACATGGAGTAACAACACGGTCTAGGTAGGATGATCTCTTGACATTCTCATGCATCCGCCGCTTTCGGTACCCGAGACAAAGACACAAATGCCTGGGCTTGTCGGGTCTCCGGGGGCAACCCCTCGGGCCAATCAACAGCATGTTGTCCATTCATATCCAAATGAGCCAGCTCTAAATCTTCGGGTTCGCCTCGACCGAGAGATCCTCGTAAAAAATCACCGTTAGGTGGAATGTTGAGTTGTTGACAATGAGAGCGGATGGGATAAAGGATGAAGGTTTTTAAAAAATTTGTTTGCTTTATCTCCGTCAATGTAACAACAAAAGGGCAGCTGGCGATGGGAGGGATAATTGATATAAATAAATTTCGAGGGCAAGCGGCCGACGGAGAAGTGGAATCTCTCTCGTTTGACTTAAAAACTTTGTTTAGGAGGAAATATAGAAATTTAAGCCCTTAAATGTTGAGACATTGTCTCTTCCATCTGTAGAAATTTAATGTTGTTATCGCTCTCATGTTGATATTAATTAATTGCTTCTTTAGTGACAAAGTAAATGTCCTAATATCATGTAATTATATCTTATTTGCGTTATAGGTGTTTTCCAAACAACACCTACTCCTGGTGGATGATAATGAACAAAAGTCGGATGAATCTACAAACGAAGTTGTTGAGCCTTAAATTAGTCGGACAGTCTGACCATATTATAGCATGTTATCTGTTAATTGACTCTCCATCTTTTACTAAAAACTGAAACCCATAACCATATAATAAGCTACCACTTAAAACGTATTATATGTTCTTATGCATCCGTCTTTTGCATCTCTTATGTCCCTTAAGATTGTCCGCTTTTAAGCTTTTTTATTATCTCTTGACTTTGGCCAGGTATATATTTTGTTTGTATTGTATAATACTTGATGACTATATTAATGAAAATACATTTGAACTCTTTTCGATTGTAGTGTAATTTTATCAAATATTATACAACACAAGCAAATATATTTAAAAAAAAGATCAATTTACACTTATTAAAAAAATGGACAATCTTGTAGGGAGCAGATATGAGAACTATAATAGAGACTTTGAGCAAAAAATTGAATAGACAAAACATCCGCCCACAGCTTGTGCGAACATAATCTCGCTTAAAACAAATTTCCATTTTACCGAAGAAGGTGCTATAGTAATGAAAGGATTTGTTTCCAGGATACGATGGTGTAAAACCATGGCTGCGCCCGGCGCTCTAAGTAGTGTATAGCGACCGAGAAAATGGCAGTATCACCGTTGAAATACTTTGTTGTGTAAAATGATATTTTCTTTTTCTGTCTTGGATGGAAGATGGTTGGCTTTATAGATGAAGTATAGGAGGTGATCGGTCCTCCATTCTCCCACTATTAACTATGTAGTAGTTAATAGATCATGCAAACCAAATGAATCTGCGGCCTGCTAGCTATTAGAACTTCACAAGCGGAAGAATATTAAAGGTTTTGTGAACCTTTGAGGTCTGAAAACAAAATGTTTAGATTTTGGGGGTGTAATATTTTATTCGAATCAAAGACCTCCCAAAGACCCCAGGCCCCGGCTACTCCCGGATTAATATATATTTATATTACCATGTAACGATACGCATTTGTCTGGCTTGGCCTTGCCGGCCCAGTGTGTGATTACTCATTTCTAATGAGACGACTATATAAAGCGGTCACGCCACCATTTCTTCACATGTTAATTACTGAGGTACCTTTTAATTTTCATTCAACATATCCAACAATCCCGCGCAGACAAAAAAAATTAAAACAAAGTTTGACTTCGAATTTTGGTAGAAAGCTACAACGACCCAACACTGCATAGGATAGGTGACCCGAGAGACCATGAACCTTTCCACTCGTGTTCATGTGAACCAAAGCACAGTAGCCAGCGATCCTTGACCATTCTTTTTCTTGGTAGACAACGACATACTACGCGAGTATTGACCAATACTCTTGAAGTTCGTGAATGTCCGTTTGGCCGTGGAATACCGCACAGTTACGTGAGTTGTTTCGAGAATAATCATTTCATTTTTCCCTCTAGAAGGCGGCCTCTAGCTCACATAGTGACTTCTCTAAGTTATAGAGTAACCAGCGATACTCTTTCACATGATCCATGTCGATCTTATCCACGAGAGTCATTAAAATTTGAAATTCGACTATCCTACGGGTATCATTTGTTAATCTAGGAATGGGTGAGGGTCAGAACCCCTACGATTGATTTCAATTATGATTACAATTAGGTTGTCTCGTTGAACCTAGATCTTGGGATCTCAGTCAACTAGGATGGGTTTTCCTTCGCTAATCATCTTATTCTATGGGAGGCACAAGTCCCGTTCCTTTTGATGATTTCTCAACTAGTTCTCTATTTAACCCTTTGGTTAGTGGATCCGCTATATTATCTTTTGATTTGATGTAATCAATACTGATAACTTCAGTTGCGAGATTAATTGTCTAATGGTATTATGTCTCCGACGAATGTGTCGAGACTTATCGTTATCGTTTGGTATGTCTTGCTTCCGTTATTTGATTGACTATCGCATGATGTATGTAAATTGGAGGCACCCGATTAACCCACTTTCGAGGGATGTCCTCTAAAAATAGGCGTAACCATTGACTTAACTACTCCTTTTGTCCGATGCTATGAATTTTGATTCCGTAGTGGGCTTTATGATGTCTCTTTGTTTGAGGACTTAAAGAGACATTCTTTCTTAGAGTGAACATATACCCGCTCGTGGATTTGGAATCCCTTCATATCGGATATCCAATTAGCATCTTGTATCAGCCGAAGCGGCGGGATACGTGTATAATGTAACCCATGTCACGTATGTCACGAGATATTTAAGCTGACTCGCTCTATTCTTTTACCCGATGATCATATCGGGGATTACTAAAGTAAACCTACTTAGCTTGCTACGGTGTAGGCAATATGCAGACCCCGAGTACATGTCATTAGATACGTGAGGCTCCACTGTGTGAGAATACTCAAGTTGGGATGCGGCTTTCGCGCTTTTGTTCATCAAGAGTGATGACTTATGTATTAGGAGTTTTGACATTCTGAATGACCCGTGACCAAACTTACTTAATATTGTGTAAACATAGTGTGATTGACTCAGCGTTAATCCATTTGGAGTTATGATACATAACTCCCAAGAATGCGTCGGCGTGTCCCCCGAGTCATGCCGAATTTAGAATTCAGCATATCTTTTGTTGACTTAATCATATTGGAATTACTTCCAGCAAATGAGCATGTAATCAAGCATTGAGACACAAGTACATATCCATCTCTTAGTCTTCATGTAGACACATTTATCACCTTTCATTTATCTTGAAAAACCATTTGATAACAAAGTCTTGTCAAACTTATCATTCCATTACTTTGGCTGTTTAATCCATACAAGAGTTTTACAAGTCTACAAACTTTATCTTTAACTGCAGAGCGACAAACCACTTGGGTTGTTTCATGTATATCTCTTTCATCAAATCTAATTTAGAAATGTTGTTTTCACATTCCATTTGGTGTGCTTAGTGCATAGAAGCGACAATCGCTAATATCACTTTCGTATGGATGTAGTGCAGCCAGCGGTGAAGATAAGTATCAAGTAATCTAGTCCTCTTTCAATGCTGTTTTCTGTGACTGAGCTTCGCTATCTTTATCAAGCTGTTCCATCGATTTCATCTTTCTCTTGAAAATCCATTTTGAGGTGAGCTTGCATCTGGGAGGAAGATCTACCAATTTCGGGTATGATTTTAAGAATCGATTCAATGTCGCTCCCCGAATTGCTTAACTTTCCATAGAGGCCATAGGTGGGCGTTACCCGACGATGGTAGGTCTGAGCTCTCTTTCACTGAAGTCAGCCATTATCTTCTTTGTAGTGTCACCAGTTTGTTCAATGTTTGCATCATCAAGTCCCTCTTTTATAGTAGACTCGGGAGCAACCTTAGAAGAACTTGCCTCTTCTTTAGATTTTAGAGGAAAAATATTCTCAAAGAATGTTGCATTTCTAGACTCTATTATAGTATTTTTGTGAACTCTGGAATTATCATTTGTACACAAGAAACTATAAGCATTCTTATTGTAATGCGTACCGATAAAAATCGAGTCTCTTGTCTTAGGTTCAATACTTTCGCTTGCTTGGGAAATGGAGCCATTACTTTGGCGAGACGACCCCAGTACTTTAAATGGCTAAATTTGGTTTCTACCTTTCATGACTCATAAGGTCTCTTATCCTCATTTTACGATAAACCTTATTGAAAGGTAGTTCTTTATTAAAAATAAGCTTCCCCAGTATGTGGTGGAAATCTAAACTTATCAGCAATTCATCATCTCTTTTGAGTTCTATTTTTTCTTCAGCGTGATCCAGTTGATTGGTGAATATGGTGGTATTACTTCCACGTGCTATGCCATGTGCCAGCAAACCCGACCAAAGAGGCGCAACATATTGCCACCTCTGTCGCTCCTGGCCGCTTGATTTTCTTGTGAAGTAGATTCTCAACCGTCTTTGTACAATAGAAGTTTTTGTACCGCCTCATCTTTACTTTTGAACAAGTAAACATAAGCGAGAACTTTAGTGCTATCATCAATGAATGTTTATAAAATAACGGTTGCCTCTTTTATTGAGTGTTGAACTTCATGCTCATCTTGTCAGCTATAGATAGTTCAAGGGTTTTGAATCTCTTATAATTTATAAAAGGCAATCTCGTTTAACCTCTAACAAATTTTACATTTGTACTTTGAGTCAAATTCAATTTTTGGTATGCAATCATTCTTGAGAGTTTTTCAAAGAATTAAAAGCGGCGTGTCCTAATCTAGTATGCTAAATTATAGGACTCAATCAAATAGCGGAAGTAGTAGCCATTTTATTGATATTGTTATTAGCGGTGCCGTGTTGTTTTAAGCGGACCATCAGTACATATCCTTTTCGGAGCAAAGCGTTCCTCCTTTTGGACAAAATAATCTTATCGAACTTCTATACTTGACATGGCTAGTTTTGCTAACCAGCGAACGAAATGAGATTCTTCCCCAACATTTGGAACATACAAGGGCGTGATTCGGCGTCCTTAACTTTCGATGTCATTTTTCGGCACAATAGATCCTTCGACTTGGAAATGTTAGAAGTTGAGGAGTTGCCCGTATACAAATTTTCACCGTTGTCTGAGCTTGAAGGTGGTGAAGAACTCTTTAAGTGAAACAAATATGCCTTGTAGCACCGGTATCAACCCACGGTCTGGTTCGACCTACCCGGTTCGCCCGAGAAACCATGGCCCGTGAGTTCATGTGCGAGAGACGCTGAATTCTGAGTTTTTTCATCGTATTGCTTTGGTGGCCATTTTCTTTCTGGGGAACCCGACACTCGTTGGACTTATGTCCTTTCTTCTCGCAAGGTGAAGCATTTCCCTCGATGTTTTTCTTGAAGTTCCCAACCTTGGGTACATATTATTTCTTAACTTCCGCTTTGATAGCCACTGAAGCTTGAACGAACTCAGCAGCATTCACTTTCGCTTACATCCTGAGCTTAGGATCAGCTTTACGTAGTCGTTTCCTTCCTGTTTAATGTTCTTGATGCTTGAAGGCGTCAAAGACTACTCTTTTGTGATCACATCTCCTTTCGTTTATGTTTGAGGTAATTCTTGAAATCTTTCCAACCGGGGTAGTTTCTCGATTATGACCAACTTGGAAAGCTTTCGCTTATGACCATTAACGACCCACCCAGTGGCATACAGTTAAGATCATTAACAACACGTACACGAGTCACCCGATCGATGGATCTGATAACAAATACAGCCTGTGACATTAAACAAAAACTCTCTATTCCGTCGTGGTGTTCGACAACACATCCAACAAATAACAGACAACGAGAATCTGATCCACGAATGTCTGACCCCGAGGATATCTGAAAGTCAAGAATACAACATGAGGAAGAGTATGACAGCCAGCCCCACTCGATATATCTGACACACAAGTCTAGAAATATTCAAATCGTCCTGAGGGGAATGGTGATGAGGACTTCTGTGCATACCGCCTCACTTATGATGCTCGCGCTTTCGGCAAGCGGATCCTCGGCCACCGGTGATCGCTCTGAGAGACCTGGGCATAAAGCATCGCCCATAGAGAATAGAGGTCGGCTATTAAAATTTGAGTGAATAAATACACACACTTGATTCCATCACATATATTCATGTATATATATACATAACTTTATGCACATCACATCGACCGGTACATAATGAATAATTGTCCACATATCACTTAGATTTCTATATATCACGATGTTACGTAACTATACCATTGAGATTATAACCATAAATAATGCATATTCATTTTATGGGAAAGCGATCTCAACACACAAAAGTCATCAAATGAGGAATCCACCTCCACAAATATTACACATATGAGGAATCCGCCTCCAAATAATACACATATAGGAATCCGCATAAATAATGGATGAGCACTCCACACCAATCCTCAGAGCCGAGGCCTCGCCTCGATGTGCATATCACACCCGAGCCTCCAGAATCACGAGTACCCTGCTTGATATGCACACCTTTGAGCCTCCCGATTAGAGGTCACACTCCATAAATAACAAACAATCAAAACACATCCAGCGCCTGACCCGTCATATTGCTTGACCACCTGACTTCTGACCTGCAGTCACCGTAAAATGAATCATATTCACAACTATCTCATAATACAAATCATAATCTCAATTATCTCATAATATACCTCATAATCTCAATTATTTCATAATATCAATCAAAATCTCAATTGTTTCATAACATGAATCATAAATCACAATTTCCACATAATATCAATCATAGTCACACAATACACATATTAGAATAGTCCCAAGATTAGCTTACATGCAAAAATATGTAACAATATATATACGAAAGGTACCCGTCGTGAGATTTGTCTTTACTTTCGAAGCCCAAAGCGGTATTGATAACTCACAGGCCAGGTCCTCGTGCGGATCGGGCTCGACTCCTATTCAAAGAAATTATACATTATGACACATTCCATAGAATAGCCTCTCTTAGCATCTATATAAACCCAGTGGTATACCGCGTCTACGCGATTCAAATTTACAACTCTTACTTGATCATCTATCCCCAGATTGGTATGCGGCTTATCGTTCAGTACAACTACATTCAATCGCCAACCGTAAAATCTGATATTCGGTCATCACCTTATTACTGACAATAACACTTTAAGCACATTCTAGCCAATCCCAGCCAGTCGATTGACAACTAATTAATCCATTAAATACGACTCAATTCAAACACTAAATCTTTATCTGAACTTTCCCCAGACTTTCTCAGTCAATCTCTATATCCGGATCAAACCAATAATTCTTCCCAAAATAACTATATTAAAGTCCTCACAACCTCATACGTTAGAAGTTAATTTAAGAAAAAGTCAACAAAGTCAACCCTCAACACACCACTTTCTAACCCCAATGTGACTCAAAATCTCTAATCCATAACTAAATTTAGAATAACATTTATATACCATAATAAAAGTCAAGATCTAAAAGTCAACACAAAACTCAAATTATATAAAGTCAACTCGAGCCTTAAATGATGAGATTTGAAAATTAAAACCATTACCTTTGATGAGCAGAGAGATGGAAAAGCGAGATTATGAAAATTTAGATTCGCTTGAAGATTTTTCTTCAGAAAAGTGAAAAATTTCAAGGGACAATTTAGGGGGTTTGAGTTCGGCCACTTCCTTAGGGAAGAAAATGATTTTGATGATAAGGTTGGGGGAGAGGATAAGGTTAAGAAGTTAGTGGTGGTAGGTGGGACAACTTTAAAGTGGAGTTTTAGGTCTCGTTGGTTATGAGAATTCGGCTTACTGTACCGGTTTAACAACATGAATTGAGCAAGGTCAAATTAAATTTCTATCCTCAAAATATATTATCATCCGATCCATATTATCATTATTCGATTTCAAATTTTAACTTTAACATAAAACACTCAGCGGGCAACTAAATCATATTAAAATAGTAACTTCTGGGCGAGTTATTTCCAACCATCCACCACCTTTGAATTCAGAGAAGATCACCTCAATTCTTGAACTTGATTGCCCTATAGATTTCCCGTCGGTTATCTTATAATCAAGAAATTTCGGCGATAAACTTCTTGACTCGGCGTCTTAGCGTTACGTATTTGTACTCTAGAGCATCTGGCCCGATTTGGCAGTTAGGTGAGTTGACTCACCGAAAATAGAGCATCAGGCAATCCATTCGAGGATATAATTCCTACATGGGTAGTCAGCACTTCCCGTACACAAAGCAGCCAACCACTTGAGATGTTCGATTCGCCTTGAA
This sequence comes from Lithospermum erythrorhizon, assembly GCA_019722365.1. Taxonomy (NCBI): domain Eukaryota; kingdom Viridiplantae; phylum Streptophyta; class Magnoliopsida; order Boraginales; family Boraginaceae; genus Lithospermum; species Lithospermum erythrorhizon. The sequence goes on along the minus strand of JADFUC010000804.1, from coordinate 23,295 downwards.
GCTTAGGAGCCTCCCGCCGGTCAAAATTTTGGCCAGGACTCATAGTTGTGAGGTAAAGGCATCATTTGTTCAGCTGATGCTTAAAATTCTTTCCGGAGAAATTTGTCCGGCCCATTAGTTATTGTAGAAAACAATAACGAAGTCAACCATCGAAAGCGTTAGCGATAAGCGTTTGATGCATCAATGGATTGAGTTGCTCGACAGAGGTTTTGATACCACTCGAAGCCATCTCAAAGTTCTTGTTTATGTTACGTATTGTAGAGATTGATTTTAATTTGTAGGACGAGATAAAAAACCAAAACACTTGAAGACTTTGAGCAAGAAGTGAATAGACAAAACATCAGCCACATCAAACTTGTGCGAACCTGATCTCGCTAAAACAAAATTCCTCTCTGCCGAAGGTGCTATGGTAATATGAAAGGATTTGTTTCCCAGGATCTGAATGGTTTAAAATCAACAACCTTAGAAGCACTCTAGCGATTAATATGTATTTCGAGAAAAGTAGAGCTATCACTGATGAAATACTTTGTTGTGTAAAATGATATTTTCTTTTTAAGTATCTTGAGATGGAGAAGATGGTTGGCTTTTATAGATGAAGTATAGGAGGTGATCGGTCCATGACCTCACTATTAACTATGTAGTAGTTAATAGATGCATGCCAGCCACGAAATGAATCATGACATACAAAATTTATTTAAGAGCCGCCTTACATGGAAGAATGTTAAAGGTTCCATTACGCTTTTTAAGTGCAAAAACAAAATGTTGATTTTTGGGGTGTAATATTTTATTTTAAATAAGACCTCAAGACTGAGGCTGACTCTCACTTGGATTAATATATATTTATATTACCCGAATAACATTCTGCATTTGTCCTGAGCAACGCACCATTAGTGTGTGATTACTCATTTCTAATGAGACCAACTATATAAAGTCAACGCCCTCACACTCTTCCTATGTGGTGAGTACCTTTAATTTTGCATTGACATATTAGCAATCCCCAGCATGAATAAGAAATTAAAACAAAGTTTAATTTCGAATTTTGGTGATATTTATGCTTGACGCCAGCTGCATAGGATAGGTAGGCCGAGACCGCCAGACCTTCCTCGTGTTTGCATGTACCATGTGAACCAAAGCACAGTAGACCCGGCGATCCTTGAACCATTCTTTTTCGGTAGACAACGACATACTACACCGCGAGGTATTGACGATACTCTTGAAGTTCTCATGAATGTGTCCGTTTGGCCATCAGGTATTGCGCAGTTCTATGAGTTGTTTCGAGAATAATGTGCCCCCCATTTTACTCTAAGCGGCCGCTCTACAGCTCGCATAGGTGAGCTTTCTCCAAGTTATAGAGTAACCAGCGATACTCTTTCCCATGTTCCGTCGATCTTTATCACGAGAGTCATTAAGAGCTAAGCTACCGACCTATCCCTGCAATTATCAGCTGTTCTCAAATCCCAAGGAATGGGTGAGGTCGAACCCCCATGATGATTTCAATTATGATTACAATTAGGTTGTCCCGTTGAACTAGATCTTGGGATCTGCAGTCGGCTTTTGAGTGCGAAAACAAAATATTGATTTTGGGGTGTAATATTTTATTTGAATCCAAAGAAGACCTCCCGAGACCTCGAGTCCCAAATGCCCATTTCTCCCGGAATAATATATATTTATATTGCAGGAATAACGTTAACGTTTGTCTGGCAGCAGTGTGATTACTCATTTATAATGAGACCAACTATATAAGCGGTCAACGTCCTCACACTCTTCGTATGAATTGAATACGGCTTTAATTTTTCGTTAACATGTCAAGCCAGATGTTTGTGGAAGGAAGTACTTATCTTATTTTAAATTTGTAATTACAGTGTTGCAGGTTCATCCATTATTTTTAGTAGGAACCATATAATTCAGGCACAAAATATCTAGTATCTATAATTTTGATGCATTACAGTTAGGCCTGAAATTCGATAGTTGACATTCTAGCCTGTCATTCGACGGACAGTTTTAACTAGTTATTTGGTCGACCAATTCATCAATTAACATTTTCTTTTAATTTGATTCTTAATCGATTGTAAATTACTCCTAAGATATATGACATTTTTCAAATAACCTAACTGATATATATACTATAAAGTTGGCCCACATCTATTGGGTTATATTACATGTAGGTAAGGCGCCACGTAGCTACAAAGGTACGTAAGATATTGACGATTAGCCGGGATCATAGAGAAGAGTGTCTTATGACTAACATAGTCTTTTTATAAATGTCTGTCCCATTTAATCGTTATCTTTAATTCCAAATTCATATTCAATTCGTACCTTTAGTTATTTAGTACATTCATATCTTAGAAATCTTGAAACGTCGTCCAGAAATTATGCGTGATCGCCTTACATGATGCGCGCTCTCGTCCGGCAATTTGAGCAGTCCGAACCCGGCCCAGACGATAACACGGCAATCTTCGAGAACCCGATGTAAGAAAGAAGGGCGATGCCGAGATAAGGTAATGAGGCTGTTCAATAGGGTTAGCTGAGTTCTTTAGGCGCGGAGTCATCGCAAATCAGGTGGTGGCATTAAAAGCTGATAATAATATCCATAGCGGTGGTACGGATCACTAACTACCAATAAATTAATTCCTTCCAACTTGATAACAAAAGTAGTAAAATATATATATATATATATATATATATATATATATATATATATATATATATATATATATATATATATATATATATATATATATACTATATATATATTTTCATTAAGTAGTAAAATATTACTTACTTCTCTTGGCTGCTTTCTATTTTAACTAGTTATCAATTGAGCATGTTAATCTCTTGTATTTGTTTTTACGCTTAATTAATGATCTTTAGTAGTTGTGAGACGAGTCAAACTTTTTTGAATTTCATGAAGATTCAGATCAGTTCGAATATAACAATTCGAAAGTTTAGTTTGGCTTGAAATTCGAACTAACCGAAAAATACAAAGTTTGCTTCTGTTAAAAAATTCAAAGGTTCTATTCGACCGGTTCAAATATCGAACGCAGATAAAAATTGTCATGAGAAAATAATTAAATAAAAAATTGAAAATGCATATAATTGGAGCCGAATAGAGCCTTTGAAGTTTGAATTACATATGATGTTTGAATCTGATCAAACATAATAATGAAGTTCGACCTCGACTCGAACTGCATCTAACCGGCCCTCAAATCGAATTTTTTAAGTAAAATCGAGCTTCTATGCTCTTTTATATGCCTAAATTTCGTTAGGACTTGTTGCCAATGGAATGAGGTAATTAGTGTAACAAAGCCTTGGTTACTAAGGTTAGTGAATCTAAGCGTGTACGAAGTCATCAGCCTTCTCCATATGTTCCAAACTTCACATCTCTCCGCAAGATTCTCCAAGTTAACAGGAGGCTTCATTCAAGCTCATCACATTCTTCACCAATGACGTATACATGATTCATGAATTATTGTTCATTTTATTTCAAGACTATTGTTTAATTAAATAACAAGTACAATATACATTTCTGTATTATTTTTATCCAAAGTGAATTTGAGCGATAGATTGAATTATATCTATATCGTTTTTGGTAAACAAAGGTTATTGAAAGAAATTCTTGGTATACTAGTTTCTTTTTATAAATAATTCATTTAAAAGAACCTTGTCCGTAGCCTTCGCGGCTATTACATGAATTATGATAATAACATTAAGATATAAAAAGTAATCCAAATATGAGTCAATTCCTAATTAATCTATCAGAGTCTAATACTGTAATATTACAAGAGGCAAAGCAAATGACGAAAATGATAATGCAAGAGAAAAATTCCACTTAAGTAGTTGGCCTAACACAAATTTTAATAATTCTAATATGAACTACACACTTGATAGCCAAAACAATCAGTCACCAATGATACGTGTAGGCACTCCACAGGGAAATGAACACTCCCACTCGAGGGCAACGAAAATTCTCCTTTGACCAAATGAAGTACATTCTCATCTACCCAGAACAGCATCCAGATTTTTTCACTGCCGAAACATCATCTTTCGAGCTAACATTGATTGTCTGCCCCTTGGGCAATGCCCCAGGGTCATCACCAACTTCCAGCGCTTTCTTACTGACGACGCGGTGTATCTGTGTGAGAACCTCTGTGAAAGCATTTTCAACATTCAATGACTCCAAAGCAGAGGTTTCCATGAAGAAGAGATTTTCTTGTTCACAAAACGATTGAGCATCTTCTGTCGAAACAGCTCGTAGATGGCGTAAATCGGCTTTATTTCCAACCAGCATAATCACAATGTTGTTATCTGTGTGATCCCTAAGCTCCTTTAACCACCTCTCCACATTTTCAAATGTGACATGACGCGTGACATCGTAAACTAGCAATGCACCAACGGCTCCCCGATAGTAGGCACTTGTAATAGCTCGGTATCTATAGAAAATAGATGCATTTACGAACTAAAAAATATTTTATAGAGACTAATGTCATCTTGTGTGTAGAATACTGTTACAAGAAGAAAATAATGAACACCCAATTTCTGAACGAAACGTTAAGGGAGCTAGACATGAATAACCATTAACAGTAATGGTTTCCCGTTGACCCACTTTCTGAATTGTGGAACCAAATTGTTTGAGAATTACTCAAACACATGTAGTAACTATGTTCGATGTTCAAAAGATTATATTACGTTATTACATGAAAACACAAACAGGACAACATATGTATGGAGAGGGCTGAAGGATTGCCTTGAAAAACATTAGTACACCGCCGGTGTAATTTGTTATCTTCAAAATTGAGTCTCAAGATCTATCGATCAACACATACATTGACCAATCAGTTTCCAATTACCAAAAACAACACAATAATGAATTCTTCCAACACTTCATCACTACAACTAGTATATTCCAAATAAATTGCATTGTAAACCTTGCACCCTACGTTGCTAATATCATTCAACAATATACAATCTTTTCAATAATTAACCATCAAGATCAAATCTATACTACAAATTTAAACTACCAACATCAATATAAGTAAAAAATGAAGCACATTTTGAGATCTAATAAATAAGTACATATACAATTAAAGCAAGAAGAAGCAATCCATTTATTGGATATAGAGATGTAATGAATAGATGTGTACCTTTCTTGGCCAGCGGTGTCCCAGATCTGGGCTTTGACGACTTTATCATCGACGCGGATAGAGCGTGTGGCGAATTCAACGCCAATTGTTGATTTGGATTCCAAACTGAACTCATTTTTTGTGAATCTTGACAATAGATTCGATTTTCCAACACCAGAATCACCAATCAATACCACTTTGAATAGGTAATCATAATCATCATCTGTTCTGTATGCTCCCATTCTCTTTTTCTCTTTTTTCAGGGAGGAATGCTTAGAGAAAAATCTGTTAGGCACTAAAAACCTGAGAGATGTGGGACCTATTAATCCTTCTTGTTTTTTAAATTCAAAATCGGAATTGCTGCGTCAAGTGAACTCAATGAATGAATACGGCACATCTGTAATAACATACTAGTTATATGAGAAAATTATTTTATTACTTTTATAGCAGAAATTATAATGAAAAAAATAAATAAATTTTTAAAAATATTTATAGTAATGATTTATAAAGATAGAAAATTTGTGAAGCGATTTTTTTATTTTTCTTTTGGTGATAATTATGGAGTGATACGTAGATAATATTTATAGTATTAGTTTATGGAGAATTTGTCGTATTGGCGGTTATTATGAAGAACTTCTTATGAAAATTAAAATAAAAAAAAAAAAAATTATCGGAGGTAAAATAGAAAATACATTAATTTGGGTAGGTTTATGTAGTCAATCCCATGCTACTTAGCGTTATATATAGTATAGATATAAATAATATTAGAATATCATTACAAATGTTTTGCACTATATCAAGTATGCAATTACAACTAACATTCAAAAAATTACAATCCATCAAATTGAAAGAACTAATTGAAATATCAAGCAAGTTTACAAAACTACCGATGTGGGTTCAGAGCCGAAATAAGCTTTATGGCTTGTGTGAGATCTTCTTTGGCCAGGACTTCAATCTCGCTTCTTCGATCTTGAGGAAGTGCCTAGTCAACCTGGGTGAAATTATCATTAATAAAATAAAGACCATGATTAGTTTTGTATTTCCCAAGGATTGTTACCCAGCGAAAAGGATGGCAGCAGTTCCAATATCGGGATGAATTAGCATTGCGTGTAAAAATATTCATTCCTTCGATGGTTTCCTAGATCATCTATGGTACATATTAACCAACCAACCGGGTTACAGTCGGAGGAGATACGTCTGAATCTTTGGCATATCGCCTTTTCTGAGTTCTTGAACATTGATTGATTTTAATTGGGTGAACTTCTTTGAAGACAGGATGACACCTTTTATTGTGAGGATTTGGATATGGAGTTACATATTAGTGGAAGCAACATTCGAGGTAACTTAGAATCTGCGCAAGTTTGAGAACATTGCTTTGAGACATTGAACTTTTATTGAAAATGAGGTCGTTTCTGGTTAGCCATATGGTCCAAAGAATACTACAAAACTTGTGGGAGCTAGCCAAATCATTCTTTGAGTTGATAATCGAAGAAACGATATCAAAAATGTTATAATTTTGCCTTTGATTTTAAGGACTAAAGAGATTGTCTTTGGTTCAAGTGAAGCTGCAAATGGACAAAAAGAAGAAAGAGAAAAAGATTGGTTGATTGATTCCATTTTTCGATTACAAAAGACACATTTAGTGGTGATACATTTTTTGGATTTCTGAATAAATTATCTTGGTGGGAAGGCGATTTAAAGCAATTTCCAAATGAAGAATTTAATTTTCTATGGGATCTTGAGCTTCAGATATTTTTAAGTCTTTTTGAGAAATTACTGCGAGGTTTGAAGGAATTTTTTGAGATGTCAATGGAATTTTTGATTGGATTAACATAAATATCTTTTTTTTTTTAAAGGTCTTGGAAAGGCAAAATTAGGATCATCATTGTTTTCTGTAGGTTTGATCGTGAGGATAATGTTAAACATCTTGTGAGAAGAGTTGTTTGAAGAGGGGGTGTTCGATATTGACCATTAATTCGGGAGGTGCTAACTTTAGATTGGAGATGGGTGAAAGCGGGTTAGGAATCCAAAAGTCATCCCGGATGTTAATGTTCAAACCATTACCAATTTTCAATCGGATGATTGCCAATTTTCGAGATGGATTATTTTTTCTTTTTGTTTTTATAGGGGAGGTATTTGGATAGTATTTGGATTTGAAATAGTATTCAATAGAGTCAGTGATTGAAGAGTCGCCAACCATTTTGCTTGCGAGGACAAGATTTAAGTGGTGCCGGTGTTTGAATCCCCCAATCTTCCATCTTCTTTATTAAAGCGAGAGAAAATCTCGATTGATTGAGTGAATTTTGTTGATTCTGAACCACCCCAAAGAAAATTAGCTAAAAGTTTGTCAATTTATTGAGTAGCTAATTTATAAATCCACAATGGGTAAACCGTCGATTGAAGCTGACTTAATGAGGCCAGTTCTTCCGGTAAAATTAAAATTTGTTTCCAACTTAAATTTAGTCTTTTATTTTGTCAACTAAATTATAGAAAAGTTTTTCTTTTACAAAGGAAATACCAACTTCTTCTCTAAAACTATCGGAGGTTTGCTGTTTAAATGGTTTAGAATTGATTTTTATTATTTGTGGGGATAGAGGGGCTAAAAGTAAATATTTAATTTTCCAAAATTAATAATTCGACCTGAGTCATCACAAAATCTTTTGATCGTTTTGCAAAAAATTATTTATACTATCTTGATTTAATTGAAAGAAAAAAAGGAAACAATAAATCTCATAAGAGCAAGTGATTTATTTTAGGACCCTTTCTAGCAATAAAGTCCTTCTTTTTAGTTGGAGAGAGATGTGAGACTTGCGAGAGGGCTTGAGCAGGATGACAAAAGAATGGGAGAAAGTCCATCGGGAACCATAAGATAGTTTGAAAGGTGTGGTACTTGAAATATTATGCAAAACTTGTTTAAAACTTAAACAAAATGCATACTAGGATCATTTAAATTGCATAAAATCAGAACTTCAAAATATATAATGCATATATATTTAAATCAGAACTTCAGTGCAGCAGAAGAATTAATCGCCAACAACTTTCACGAAGCCTCCTTTGAATTCTCATTGCTAGCATCACAAAAAGACAATGTCTCTAGTTGGTTGCACACCGGAAAGAATTTTGAATCGATGCTTAGGTTTGATAGAAAACATGGGAGATTGGATGGAAGAATCAAAGAAAAAACTATCAAGTTTTGCGGCTTGAGAAGAACTCGACTTCCTCGAAGGGAGGGCGGCCAGAAATCCACTGGAGGCTAAATTTGATTTTGTTGTTGTTGTTGTTGTTGTTGTTGTTGTTTTGTAATAATAAACCTAATCGCCTCACTTAAATGTTTATTATTTTAACTACTTAGCGAAATAGTTTAATGAGCGCCTCGTTTAATTTAATTAAACGGTTAAGTAAAGATAAACATTAACAAGTTATTAATAATAAATAGCTAACAGAGTTCACTGCGAACTCAATCAACTATTAAATTAATTAAGCCCGACTGATTAATTAATTCAAAGTTTATCAATTTGTACTATATATTATCAATGTGAGAATTTCATTGAGAACATTCTGATTACAATAAAGTCTCCGATTTACTTGAGCATTTTATTTCATACATGAAATATAACTTCGATATCCTTGTATGTGTGTGACCTTCTGAAGCTCGAGATAATAGCACCACGTATAATAATATAATAGACCATTAATATTATTATAAACGATTACATGAGATCATGATAAGCGTAACCACCGGTATTATCGTGAGAGCCAGGACAAGTCGTTACAAGTACTATGATTGAATGTTACGTTTATGTAATCACATTTAATAAACTAGTAAATGAATTGTTACAACAATTGTCCTTGATAAATAATAAATGAAACCAATAACTATTGATTTTTGACTCTCACATTTGCCCTTGGATGATTATTTTATAATTTTTTTGTCTCGCGATCTCTGATCGCTAATTGCCAATAAAGAAGTGTGTCATGAAACACCCACGACTTTCTTTACTCGAACTATGAAACCATACTAATAAACCGACAACGTCAGGTGCGCATAATCAACCATGATTCTCCGAGAGGTCTGAGATCTACCTTGTATATCAAGGATGGACAAATCTCCTATAATATATCAACATCTACTGCTATACTTACTGTGTCACCTAACATATGCCGTTATGATCCCCCACTTAGTGGGCTTTTGACATAGTCAAAGCACACAATTCATATAACATAGATAGTTATATCTGTAGTCTAAATTGCTAAACCAGCCAGTTCTAGAAAATTCATAAGCGCCTGAGATATACATATTTTCTATGATTTTGTAGAGGTCGAGCCGGTACCCTCGATTATACAAGTGACCCATAAGATTTATTAGACTTACAAGCTGCAAGCTGATCCAAGAAAATTGATCATCAATCAATCACTGTCTTGGTCATCAAATGCTTGTTGCCCCCACAACCATCGTTATTTGACCGGGAAAATTGACTATCTTCGTTCCCAGACTTGAAGAGGTTCTGCTTTGTCAGCGTTCACATGTTGCCTCTCCCCAAGCGCTTAGACTTACCTTGGGATTTAATTTCAACTACTTGTGGAAATAATAAATGTCTATATGAATGAACTAAATTCATATAATATAGTTAACAATCAAGATTGTAAAACAAGAATTACCTTGTTCAATCAATTACTTAACAATCGAAGTAAATAAGCGCTCAGTGAACCTTGCATGCGTTCAGTTTCTTCTTCGATCTCGTGAAATCAAACATTGATTTAATCATATAAGAATATATCGCTTCTACGAGATGTAGCACACATGGGGAGTCACGCGTGGACCCTTGGGCTTGCGTGAGCTTCTTAGGTCCTTTAAGACATACACAAAACCGGAAGGCAATGATTGCGATCACGTCGCCAACTTGACTACTTCACAGTATGTTCACGTCCCTCGGCTCGGTCTCTCAACCATGAATCGGCGATGGCTAAGATCATCATTATGGTTCATATCATTTGTAGGCAAAATGGGTTTTTAAGCGTTTTTGCCATAAGCTTTCACTAGCGTGGACATTACCATTTGGGTCCACTTTATTTCTCAAATACCTACTTACCTTTCGTTAATTAGAACCCACTAGTTAAGTGTAACAAGGACAAAACTCGTTTGGTATATATAAAAACCATTCGGGTTTTATATGGCGGTTAGCCATTTACCGTGTTATTATTAAGGCGAGGTTCTGAAAGCGCAATTAAAGTGTGTTAAAACACATCTATCTTATTAAATGCATATTCTTTAATACGTGCCAACAATTACAAATTATTTGACCAAAGATTGTAATATTGAGTTCAACTTCTTTGGTTTACTCTCGGTATACTATTTCGACTTCGTTCATGAATTGCCAGCTAAGCGTAACGCCCGGCCGAGCCGAGCTTGAGTCGGTCCGTTGTGGAATTTGATGGGCGCTCCTGAGCCGCGGTCTTTCCGGCGCATTTTGTCCTCCTTCGCGTGCTCGGCGTCCGGTGGGTCGCCTGTTGGAAATCAGCGAAATTGATTCCACTTTTTATTATGCCCGTTGCGATAATTGTATCGGTCGTTTACCGGGTTGGTTAAATGTGATTCACGGAACTTAGTGTTAGCTTAGTAATGGTATATTATTACTAGTGTAGGTTCATGATAATTTAAGGGTTATGGCGATTGCTAGATCTTACTCATTAATCGTTATAATAATAGTAATTAGTCATTATTATTATTATACAACTTACTATTATCACGAGCCTAGAAGGTCATAGCGCATACAATGATATTGAATATTTCATGAATGAAATTAAGCGAGACATGTATATTGAGAAATGTATTCTCAATATTTATATGTTATCAAATATATATGTTGATGAACATCAATTGGTTAAACTTGCAAGTTTAGTAATTAAGCAGTGAAAATCGATGAATAACTTGATAAACTATTCGATAGTGACTTCGTTAGTATTTTAATGGAAAAACATTAAGTTAATTAAAATAGGAGTAACTCACTTGGTAACTCGTTATTTTAATTAGAGACTCATAACGGTCTAATTAAGTTAACGAGTTAAACTGATTTCTTAACGAGTTGCTTATCGAGTGGAATTTTGGGACTTGGTATTTAAGAGAGGATTAGGTTTCATGACCATAAGAATCATAAAAAACCTCCGCCCTCTAATGATAGCCGCCTCCCTTGGAAAATTGGAAGAATTTTCTCTTCCAATTCTCATTTTCATCACTGAAACTCACAGCAAGTTCAAGTTCTCGGTTCGTTCCCTGCTTGGTGTGTGCAATCTAGAGGACATCTTTTCGATGTTGAACAAGCGTGGAGAGAGGATCTTGGAGGAACAATCACGAGGCTTTTCGTGAGGTGGGTTGACTCGCTTCCGTTGCAGATAAAATTCTATTCAAACATTCGTATTTTATGTTCGATTAATTTACATTATTTTGAGAATCCGGGATGTATGAATTGGTGTTCATCCGCGATTAAATTCATACTAGATTCTAACAACGCCCGTCCCTAGAATTATCCCGGTCAGCGAAACGCGTTGGAGTTCTTATAGGATGAGCTTCGCGAAAAAAGATGCATCTTGATGGTATGAGTAATTACCAATCAAATCATATCAAACATATCACACACACACATATTTTTGCGGTCGGGTATTCTGACACCACGGCTTAAATACCAGCGTCTTCGTTGAGCCAGCATAACGTCAAGACCCCGTACCATCCGTGTGAATTACAGAGGTGGCTCACTGCGGCCTCGAGGTGTCCGCTTTCGCCGTATAGCACTTGGATTCCACATTTCCGTATGGCTTTGCTCGTGCAATGCATGCGCCCGGCCCGGCTTTCATCCAGTGCATCGTTAATGGGTACAGTGGGCGGCCTCCTGAGCCACCACGAGTCTTTCCGACGCGTTTGTCACGCTCACGTGCTCGAAAACTTCCGATTAGATCGCGTCTAGAATTGCTTTAGGTCAAGCGAGCAGCATTGGAGTTAACATAGGATGAGCTTCCGAGAAAAAGAAGATGCGTCTTGATGGTATGAGTAGTACCAATCAAATCATATCAAACATATCACGCCGCTTACGTTTTTGCGGTCGGGTATTACACTAGCAGGTGTTCCGCATGGAACAACTATCCATGACACTTATTCTCGCATTCAATTCGGGTGAAGAGCAACTTGATTGATTAAGTTCCTTTTGTAACTATAGTTACCTATATTCTCTTAATATCATGGTCGTGATATCTGACCAGCGTGATCTGACGTGGCATACATAAATCATATTACCATGTAATAAATTCCAACCACTCTCGATCACGTGAGGTCGTACTTGTGGGAATGGACACCAATAGAAAGAAGTTGCCTTATCGATAAGAGAATCATCTATCATAAATTTAATCTATCATATATTTTATTCACCTCAAACATGGCTTAACAAGAATATGTCATCTAGCTTATATTTACCATTGACTAATATAGCACTATGTCACATATATGTAATCGGGCTCACGAATGTACAGAATCAATTAATACCATACGTTTGAGAGTGCATGCAAAAATATTTATGTCGCGATTGTGAATCAATTGATACCATACATTTTGAAGTACGTAAAATATTTATGTCGCGGTTGTGCTCCATAGGCCTTGAGAAACTCAAGGTTCATCTTCACTTTTGACCGCACAGTTTCAATCAAAATATCAAGATGAAGATTCTAACTCCATTATATTGTACCTCAAGTTTGCAACTTGGATATTGATAGTATAATCGTCTTCCTTCTTATTCTCGTTTGAGATATGAACTTCCAATAACAATGTCAAGTATCCATCATCAATGATCATTACTTAGGAACATTCTTTCGGTCCTTCGCTAATGATCTAGTCTGTTTAATGATGGACGGATCAAAAAATCCTCCCAGTCGAGCTTTGTCGTCTTGCTCCAAGCGAATGCTCCAGCCAAGGACACATTCTTACGACGTAAACACTCAGGCGATAAGTCGATGGCAGTCGAAAGAGTTTAGTTTGAGGAAAAGATAGAGTATTTGATTGTCAAAGTGAACTTCTGGTAGCTTTAATATGGCGATCACTTAGAGGGGTGAATAAGGACTAAGTCGTTGACCGCTTTTAAATATCACGAACTTTAATACAAGTTTCATGAATTAATACGACTTTGTGATTTGTGAAACAAATGCGAAATAGGAAATAAAATAATATTAACACTCTCAAATGAATGCTAGATAAAAAGATAAAACAATAAGCGATCTAGCAATCGTATGTGCAATAAATATCAAAACTCATTTTGATCATTTCATTCGTACATAATACGATTAAGTCATGTAGTCACAGTAATTTATTAAACATATCCTGATTGATACATGAATATACTAGGTGAGTTTTAAGACATTCTTGATAGCAAGTTTAAACATGATTTGATGGTCTTTGAATATAACAATAAATTCATTGATCCTCAAACTATCCTAATCATGATTAATGAATTACGAAATCATAGGATATTGAATTATAGTTCGATTAAACTTGTTCTATCAATATATCAAGTGAATTCAATTATATGTTGACATATTCAATTAGCGGATAAACTAACATATAATAGAATCCAAACATTTCTGTCACAAACATAATATCAACAATAAGATAAAGAGTTGAGGGATGGAGAATGCAAACTTGACACGGAGTCTTTAACGAGCCCGGCGAAATCCCCAGTGCTCGACCACCCGGCTTTTTGACCTTGGGATTTAAGTAACCCATATATATTATCAGTAACTCCTGTGAAGCGTACAAAGAAAGCTACTAAATATATACTATCTAGCTAAACATAGACCACCTAAGCTAAACCCACTTAAGACCACCTCGCTACACTCTAGGCAACCACCAGAAAGCAACCATGGGAAATCATGACATCAAGAGTCTGCATGACCTTGAACAGCATTACAGCTATACCTTAGAACGCTTCTAGCAATCTCGCTAAGGAATCACTCCAACCACTTGAAGGCATCGCTCAAACAACCTCGGAATACCACCGGGCGTTCAAGATGCCTGACCTTGAACAGCTCACAAATTGCACACACCACTTAGAACCGTCTGGTATCTTGCTAGGAATACCTTGTCGAGTTCACTTCCAAATGAAAACCTCACTGCTAAGTGAATCTTCACCTAGCTATGCCTCAAACACTTTAGAAAACCACTCGGCTTGACAGCAGGAATCCACCCAAGCATCCAAGGTACACACCAACCTTGAGCGAGCGTTACTATACGAGCAGGGCCTTCCCCAGCAATCTCGCTCTAGGAGTCACTTCCGACCAACTTGAGCATCCACTTTCGAAGCAACCTCAGTCTCACCACCCGGCGTTCAAGATTCTGACAACATTGAAACATCTAGGCTACACCACTAGAACCGTCTAGCTATCTTTTGGAATACACAAAATCGAGTTCACTTCCAAGTAAGAAAAACGTCTACTTTCATGAACCTTGTGCTAACGCTTTCTCAAAAAAGTTTTACTCTTATGCATGATAATCCTTAGTGGATAAGATAAAGTATTATAATTTAAGCATAATTTATAACTCCTTAAATTGAGTAGATATAACATTGAAGCTTGTTGAAGCTCCCGTTTGAGCATTTAAATCAAAGCACTTGAATACTCTTTGTTTCCCGTTTCTCATTCAATGTTTAGGGACAAACGAAACTCATTCTCTTTGATAATCACAATTAAAGCTCATGTGTTTGAGAGATTTGGTATTTTAAGGATGAGAAATAAGGATAAATGTTTAGGATTGATTGGGGAAAAGTTGGGGAAGAAGATAGAAGTGTTGGGGATTTTATGGGGAAGAAATTGGAAGTCAAACGGTAAAAAATGGACCAATTTCGGACCTAAGCGGCCCGATACTTGGCCTAAATGGGGGCCGACACGAGGGGCCGTTTGAAACTCTTGAAAACAAAGCTTCTGCCTCAAATGCACCCATGCTTGGCCCGATGCTGACCTCGGCGAGGGCTGATTGAGGTCACCTTGACGGACTTAAAACTTAACAAAAGCTTAGTTATAACTCGATTTGATGATTCAAAAAAGCGTTGGAAAGCTCTTTTGAAACCCTTTAATAAAATGATATAAAATCCCAGTTTTATAAATATTTAGATTTTCAAAACATTTTCTTTTGACAAATATTCTTAAAAATATTGAAACGGTTAATTTATTTTTGTGAAAAATGATTTGAAAAATATCTCCCAAATAAGAACTTCAATCAAGATCAAGAAAGGAAGGTAAGATTGACCATAGAATTTTACACAGTCTCGGCGATTCTGAGCTTCGATCTCTTGATCTTGATTAACCCGTAAGCTCTTTGTTCTTGGTCGCTTTTCATGACCGGTAGATGGACGATCTTCTTCTTCGTAGCTGTGCTTCACTGAAGCTACGTATGTTTGATTCTTATACTCTATCACCAGCGTTGCATTAAACTTGACTCGTAGGGAGTGCCATTGTCTTGATGTCTTGATCTTGTGCTTGTTTGATATAAATATCAACTTTGCATCGACAAGCACCTTTCTAACATACCTATCTGATCATCGCCCAGCCCATATGTTAGATAGTAAATCGATGTTTAAGTCATCATTAAAACAAGGTGTACGGACACATAGTCCAACCGTACGGACACGTAGTCCAACAAACTCCCCTTTTGATATTAATGAAAACATTGATATAACTTATGTCCATAGCTAATTATAAAGATTAAGCACAAGGACATAATTTGCTTCTGCTAGATAAAATACAATATTTAAGCATACTAACGTGGCATATTTAAAACAGCATCCACCGACATTCTCCCTCTTTTGAATCATAAAAGGTACAAACTAGGCCTGATGGATACCATATAACGCATATCGCGATTGATAAAAATAATTAGGTACATAGACATAGTTAAATAAAGGAAACTCGTGTTAATGACATACTCAAACATGTAAACACGCTAAGCACATGGTTTCATACGCAAGCAAAAAGATACAATGAAGCATGTTACAAGTGTATATGACATGCGCACATAATCGCTTCGAGGTTCAAACCAAAAGGTGCAATAATTAGAAACAATGTCGGAGACATATGTCATCTAAAATGAATTTAAGAACATTGACATATGGTAAAATATTACTTTAATCCTCATTATCAAAAGTTTAAAACTCAAAAAGAGAATAGAAATAATAGGATAGTCCCTCGAACAAAATTATCATCGGAAAAAAAGACAATCATAAGTTTATTAATTCATCCCTCGAACAAAAGTTCTCTTAGGAGTAGAAACAAGTACAATGTCACCTTTAGCAAAGAAGAGTCCACACAATCTGATTCGTTTAGACACCATTTAGGAACAAAAGATATGTATGGTGTGTATTATACCATTGTTAAGAACAAAAATATTTAAAATCATATAAGCATGCATACCTGCTTGAGTGAGTTTAACAAAACTTAAGAAAATGAAAATAAGTAACGGTTTGTTAAAAGCAAGTTGGACTAATAATCAATGTCTTAAGGATAAAGCGTTTTGGACACGTTAAGGCTAGCTTTATTGGATTACTCACATCAAAGATAGGTAAGACTCTCCCCACTTTCTAGAAGCAAGTTTGCATATACCATTAAAGGACATGTCTAGGAGCAATCCACTAATCTTGTACAAGCCAATGAAAACATAAAAATAAGAAAACCAATATTGGCTAGCACAAGTGTCATCCGAAATGCATTTAAACAACATCTACAACGGATGAGAAAGGAATTTTGAAAATACTGTACGAATATGCACATTTAGACATTTTGCACATCGCTGCTTAAAGCAAAGTATTTTCCGAATTTCTCTTGACCGTCTTGAGAAGATCAAGAATGCTCATGGTTGAAATAGCTTTTTACAAACTCAGAAAGCAAGTGGAGTAATAGTTTTAAACACAAAGGACCCTTCACATTTTCTTATCGACTGTCGATCCAATAATAAGATTATGAAAAACATGATTGACAAGATAAGTTCAAGATTATGAAGATTAAAAATTAAAGCACCAATTATAGCCTTTTATATTAAATCGCACAACATCAAACTAGGCATACAATATAAAATTTCTTCATAACCAAGAATGAATATCTCCATTATTTGAGAAAGCGTTTTCTTAGATACTTCAAAGTTTTTTAAAAAGTTTATGATCACACTTTAACTTTCCGACTCATATACTTATGATCAACAAATGTCAAAGTCAACATATGAGTTAGGAGACATTCAAAAGTCTTTTAGAGTACAAACTCTCATGTGAGGGCATTAAATAGTTTTAAATAACCTAAAGAACATGAACTCCCCCTGTGTACATATAAATGATTCAAACACATTCAATCTTCATGTTAACTAGAACATGGATAACTTTGAATTTCAAGAATGTAGAATCATGCAGGAAAGGAATACCAAAATATACTCAGGATTCAAAGAAAAAAAAAATGTAAACTATTTGACTTAGATAAAAACAACATTTATGTGAAATATCTCTGAGAGCATTTCTATCATAGAGAACTGCAATATAGAATTTTGAAATTATAAACCTAAAACATGTTCAATATGGAAAATAAGAAAAATCAAAATGAGCACATTTTCCATATTGCATGATATATATGCCTAGAAACATTACCGCGTATAAAAAGTGAAACTTTGCGTATATATCATGTAGGATACCTAAAGAAAAACATAAAAACAGAGGCATCTGAGCTATTTTTGAAACCCCTTTACAAAGCATTTTACAATTAGTGCAAGGGATAAGAACAAGGAAAGCATTTTAAAATCAAACTTGTAAGAGTATAATCTGATCGAGTTTAAGTTGTACCATCCATTTAAAAGCAAATACATTTTAAATCGAAATGGATGTACAACCCACGTGAATAAACAAGTAAGCATTTAAAAGTAAGTTCAAGTAGGTTTATCAAGAGACTCATTTAGATTTATATGCGAAGATAAGCCAAGTGTGTTTTAAACAAGAGTATATCAGTTAAAATTAATAAACACACATAACTTGAATTCTCCCAATCCCGAGCAAGCTATTTGAAAAAAAAAGATAAATCGTTTAAGCAAAGTCAAATAGCCTATAAACAGCAGCATATGAACAATTGATGTCCCCTAGTGGCCATCGAGGAGCCATCTGACACATAAGCACAATCCAAGATCATCCAAGACAACAGCTAAGCACACTATACACAAAGGCCATCCAGGCCTTATTAATATTGAAATACAAGAAGAAAAAGGTTAGAAAGAAATCCACGATATTTGCATTCCATTTTCTTACATTGCATTAGTTGTTTAGTCAGCATCATCAAGATAATTAGAGTGGCTCGTCTTGAGTTTTATCTCCGGGCCTCACATTTGAGTCTCCACGTTGTCAGAGACATCTCCACCTTTTCATGGTCCATCGTAGACCTACACGTTTAGCTTCGAAGTAGAGAATGGGTATCGATTCTTTGGATCGCTTTTGAATTAGTGATGTGTACAATTATGTCCTATTTCAATCACTAATCATATACAACTCAAGTTTTATGAAATATGTTTTTAATACTCATTTTCAATTAAAACATAACATATTTCATTTCATTCGCAGTGATAAAATTAAGAATATCAAATAAAGCATAAGTGATTCATCTTAACCCATTTAAGATTTAGCAATTATACATAATGGGCGAATGACAAGGTAATGAGCATATCAAACATCAAGACTCGATTAGATATTACAATCGGCACATGGAATCTTGATTTTTACATTTTAAGCACATTGCTCATTTTTCATATGACATGTAGGCATTTTAAGTTATGATCATGCATTAAAATCCAAACAAACCGACATGTCAATCAAGGTAGGCAAGATTCATGAAATATATTGTAACGACCGCCCGAATTAAAGCCGCTTGAGTGAGTCATTATAATCGAACACGGAATCGCAAACCGATGGGCGACTCGGTTTAAAACTACTCTTTCCTTGAAAAATAAGATTACATATAATATTTCCAAAATAATCACAGTTTAAAAAACATTTACAATCCATCAGGGTGATATCTAACCAACTAACTCCCATATATATACAACATATTCCAAATAAAAAGTAATGCGTGAGGCTAGAAAAGGTAAGTGCGTACTCGAATACAAAATGATATGCGCCGACAAAGGCTAAAGTTCAAAATACAACGCATCAAAATCGGTTGTGAGGATCCTCTACCCGATGCTCACTAGCCACTGAACAAAACTCTCAAAACGACCTCTTGGCTCATTGCCACGCTTTATCAACTGGCACAAATGAAATGCCGACCAATGCGAAAAGGGTGTAAGCAGCTTAGTGAAACTTAACGTAGGGGTAGACACATGCAGACGAGTCGATCAGTATAATAGTCAAATATGAATAAAATACATATGTCGGGACTACCTAAAAGGTCATACAACACTGATTCCTGAAAGTCTCGGACATAATACATGAAGAAGATATAATAGAGGTTTTAAATGACACACGATTCAGGAAAGAAATCGATGGGCTTCAGCTACGACTAGCTCTAATCATCCGAACCTCACCATCTATCGTAGCCCCCACCAGAGTATACCAGCGCCAATGCGCGTATCTTTGATGCATCTACCGGCGAGGAATGGACTAATCAATAATCACCCAGCGTATACCCGCAGTTTAAGGCCAAAGTAGCTTATACACAAAGTATAAGGCCACATGGCAGCTTATACACAAGTATAAGGCACGTAGCTCATACACTAAGTACAAGGCACCACCGCTCATACACTAAGTATAAGGCTGGCTCTTATACACTAAGTATAAAGACACACCGTGTGCTTATACACATATCTGAGGAAGGAGAGTCACCTAATCCTGTCGTCAAACATAGGTCGAATCGATACCGAGTCACTGAAGTCGTACATAACTCTAACCATCACTCTCAATAACCAGCGACTCTCCCCGAGCAATATCCAAGCACCACGGCTAAAACATCACCATGATAAATGCAAGTCAAACACAATGTCTCGCCGACAAGGCCACGGAACTCAAAAATATAAGTTGGGAGTTAAATTTATTCTTTACCAAGCGATCTTGACGCCATATAATATAATCACATAATCATATGCATGGCTTACAAATGAATCACACATAATCATACAACAATTACATGTATATATCATTCTCACGTAATCAACACTATAACATGTCTGCACAATTTAAAAGTAGATAAAGTAAAGTAACACATTGAATAGAAATCTTCACTTTCTGCTTGCTTCTACAAAGCCTCCCTTGAACACAATCACGATGCTTGCCACTTTCACGATCAACGCCTAAACAAACACCGGAGAAAGTATAATGAAGACTGCTACTATACCGACATTCTAGAAGATAAATAACCAACTCTTGGGGAACTATCTCGCGATCTAACATAGCCGGATAAATTATCGAATTATAATCCCACAGCCAGACCATATTGTCGATCCCAGCTAAATTCCATCTTATTACTTGTCATTCTGAACGTTCAACTTATAAGTCATTTTTCTTAATGTCAGCCAGATCATTATTAACGAAACATACTCAGAAATATAAATTATAACTCGACTTGGAGATTAATACTTTTTATTAACTCCATTTAATCAATTTTAAATCACGATTTAATATCCTGATAACTATAATAAGGTCCCAAACATAACCTCCTACGCATTTAAAGTTTTAAGAAAAATATCATTAAAAAGTCAGCGAAAACTTAAAAGTCAACTTTCGACCGCTAACATCCTCAAGCGACCTCAAGTCATGAATTAATCACTTATATATACGTCATAGAACCCATAACCAACTTCAATTCATCATAAAATTGAATTATGGAAAAGTCAACTAAAGTCAACTATGTCGAAACCCGAAAATATCTGGACTTGAACTTTCTTACCTTAACTCGAAGAGAATGATGGGGAGAAAGATATTCTACAAACGATCTTGAGTTTGAGCGACAATCGAAGAGAGAAATGGAAGAAAATTTTCAAGGGGGAGGGGGAAGGGAATCTCGGCCAAGGAGAAAGAGGAAGAAGATGATGTTGCTTTGTGATGATGTGGAGGATAGGTATGAAGAGATATTTAAAAAAACTCGAGTCCCGTTCGGTTTCGGTTAATTTCTCCGGTTTCCGTATTTAAATCTCAACGAACCCGATTTCAAAGATAAAATTTTTCCATAGCAAAACTACTAAATTATAAATGTAATTCGGCTCAAAATTTTCTGAAATAATATTATCCTAAAATTGTTATCTTACATCCTCAGGGTCCACGCCACGACCGAGTATTATTATTTTTTTTAAGTAACGGGTTATTACAATCTACCACGCTAATAAAATTTCGACCTCGAAATTTGACAACCAAACAACGAAAGATATAATATACCACAAATCAAATACGCCTGGCAAAGTAAAGCCTTTCAGCGTCTCTCAATTGCGGGTAATGGTGCATCTCGTCCCTCACGTTCCCGAAGTCGCCTCCTACACGCTGATTCCTCATGACTTTCACTAATGCCCTTGTCTTACTCCTCAAAAGCCTTCTCTTTCCGGTCAAAAATCTGCGATTAACCGCCAAGCGTGAAAGAGGTCCTCCTTAGCTCGCGGGTAGGCTAAAGAATATGCAACTTCGTCGAGGATATACTTAATCAAAGCAGGGACACATGGAACACGTTATGAATCCTATCTAAGCTTCGGAGGCCGCGCCAACCGATAAACACGAACCCAGCACTCCCGAGGATGCAAATGGTCGATATAGCGAGACTCAGCACCACTCTCCCAAAGCCGCATCGGCTCCGCTTCCGCTTTGAGATACCGAACACATGGTGGCGACCTCAAATAATGAAGTCTACTCTGCGATAATGCATACTTCTTCTACCTATCACATTTGTCCTCGAGATCTTCTTCGAATCAACGATCATTTCTGCGAACTCTCGACCAACTCGGAACCGTAGAAATTTCCTACTCACCTCGTTCAATGGCTGGAGTGCGACGCCTCCGCCCATCCTGATACCTCAAAATGGTTCCATCTCAATGTGCTAGCATGGAAGAGCACATTGTTGTAAGCCCGAACTCTATCTTGGGTAACTTCATCGTCCCGATTCTGGAGAAGTTGAACCTGAGCCGGAGCGTATCCTCCGATTAGTATCGTCCTCTCGATTGCCCGTCATGCAGGGGATGAAAAGATAATGCTTGACTCCACTCTAGTCCCAGTTCCTCCACGAGCCTCCCGAGAACCTCGAAGTGAATCTAGCATCGCGGTCGAAATGTCGACACGGGCAAGTGCGACACCATGTCGATCCCTTAGATGCTTGTGTTAGTCTCTGCCGGGCCCGTCGTAGATCGATGGGTAGGAAATGAGCGACTTCGATAACCTATCCCCGCAATCACCAAAAATCCCATCATGTAAGCCTCGTCCTAGGATGCCCAAACGAAGTCCATGGTGATATTTTCCCACGTGTCGATCGGGGAATAGGAAGAGTACGCGATAAACCGCATGATGTCTATGCTCGGCACCCGGCATGGCGACAAACCCGGAGCTTACTTTGCCGCGAACTTCTGCGATCTCTTTCTTAGATTTCACGGCCTGTCGTCAATCTCGAATCCCACGATACATCTTTGTGCTACCGGGTGTAAGCTATAGGAAGTATTATGGGCCTCGTCAATCTCCCTTCTCGGCTCATCTGAATCTGGTACACCTGATCGCCGTTCATCACCGAGGCTCATTTCTGCATCAAATGTGGAAATCGTCGACTCCGCTCCTCGGCATCCTGCGATAGCTGCAGTCTCTCATCTACATTTCTTTGCAATGTAGATTCGATCCACAAGCAGCAGTCGAACTCATAGATTGAAAATCTCCCGTCGCTACCGACATCAAAATCGACTCCATTTGTTTCATCTGCAGGTCCTTTGATTTCCCACTACACTGTTAGCATCGGCTACTACATTTTCCTTCCACAGGTGGTACTTTCGATAGTCAAGTCATAATCAGTAGATTCCATCCACCTCCCTACACCTCAAATTCAAGTCTCTCTGCGTCGGGAGGTACTTCAGACTCTTATGATCGGTAAAAATCGGCATTTAACTTTCATCTGAGATAGTGTCTCAAAATTTCAAACGCAAAGAGCGCTCGAACAATACGTAACTTCA